>JABBOT010000035.1:1999264-2217130 GCA_016165875.1 Acanthopleura granulata
ACCTGGTCAGGTAATTGTCTACCTCACCTGCTGATTACGTTATTATTGCTTTGTTAAACATTATAAATATACTGTACGGCTCTCTGTAAGATGTGTACTTGATATTGCTATGTAATCCTTACAACGGCACTTTCTTTTGAGACAAAGCGAAACGAGGCACTATTGCTCGAATATACATCAAAACGTGTAGGAAGACAAAGGGGAATAACTCTTGAGTAAACAGGGCGAAGCGCACTGCATGATATTAGGAGACGTCTTTTATGTAATATTTCAATTTACTTGACATCGCAGCACAAACGACGCAGATTTTGACCGTTTTCTAAGATATACCGGCTTGTAGAAAAGATATACTAACGTTTCACTCTAGAATATAATTTTTTTCATGAAGGGTAAGAGCAAACAGGCGGACTTAATGGTTAAACGATCCGTGTCTGAGATATCCTCGATTGATCAGCCTCAAATATAATCACTATTTTTTGGTAAATATCAATCATTCCAGGTGGGAGGTCCTCACGAGCTGGTGTACGCGGACATGGACTTCACGGGCACCCAACCCACCATACACCCTGTGGAGAACCCAACGACCTACGCCAGCATTGCCCTCGGAGAGGTGGGACAACCCGTCCAGTATGACACAGACGATGAACAAGATGGTCAGCCGACGAGTTCCTAAACCGACAGGTTAATCGATCTGCCAACCGGTAGTTCTGTCGTGCAAGCCAACGGAACGTTTCTGACCTTGAGCTCAAAATCTTTATACTTGCGCATATACCACCAGACTGAAATTTACAAGGGAAGTGAGTTATTTGGAATTATTCACTTTTGAATCCTGGAATTTCACCATTAATATGTTGACTATACCGTTGGGATGCGTAAAACAGTGGCAGTGGAATGTGCCTAGAACTTCTTGCAGCGATGAAATAAGACTAATTTTGACTATTACAGGCAAATCTTATAACTGATCGGCCGACATGAGTATGGCTGATTTGTTCGGGCCTAACTTCTTCTCCCAGACAATGCGATGATCCTCGTTTGTTGTAGAGCTCAAACGTTAGTATCAATCAAAGTCTTTGCTTCAATACACCAGCCACTAAAATAGCATATTTCACATCTCAACAAGATGAAACAATTGTTCCATTGGACAATGTAAAATAATGGGCGGGCATGAGACTAAATACATATAGATATATAAAGAGAAGCCACTAGACATGAAATTGAAACTAATCTTGACTGTGAAGTTATGCAAGTGCATAGGATTGTCCAAACAAAGGCTTTTTTTAGAAATATGTACATAATACTTGTAAACATATATTTCTCATTTGGACTCATTGGTGATGTTTGTTATTTTAATTTTTGTTCATCCTATTTTGTATTTCCTGGAATGATGTTTGCCTCATAGTTTACATTCCTTAGTCATTTTTCAAAGCTGAATCGTAGATTCTAAGATCCTAAGATCCTGAGATCCTAAGAACTTGTTACAGCGACGAACAGAGGGTTGCTTTGAGTCAGTCAAATCTAATAACTGATCCCTATGTATTGTGACAGGCAGGTGATTAACTTGGTCGGAAGCATCTCCTGCTCCCAGCCAGTACGACAACCCTTTTCAGCTGCATAGGGGAAACCTTAGTACCAATCAAAATTATAGTTTCAGGAATAAACCAGCCAGTAAAGGAGCACATTTCACATTGCAAAATCAAACAACAATTGATTGGACCAGTTAATATAATGAACGAGTATGAGGCTAAACAATTTTGGACATATAAAGAGAACCTAGCAGATTGGAATTTTAAGTTTATGTTCTCAGAAAACTTATTCAAATACACAGGATTCTCAACGCAAAGACTTCTATTTCTAAAGTTATGTAAATATTATTCTAACATTGTAAACATACTAAACAAAGTATGAAATATGTAATGTTTATATCATTTTAATTTTTGCTTATCCTAGTTTGCTTTGTTTTTCCTAGAATGAATAGAAAGCTATTTTTAAAAGCTGATAAATGTTTAACCGTCTGATAAAGAACACGAACTGCTTGAAGAATTTTATTTACCTATACATAGGCCATATTAATCAGTCTTCTGTTAATCAGTAAATCTATCTCCCAAATATAATTGTAACAATAGCAGCACCTAACGACAAATGTACATAAAAGTTAGAATATACCATCTGTAATGCGGTATTTTCATAAGTGTTCACAATTTTAAACACACGTATTTAAACTTTTACACAGAATTTGATATACGTTTAATGCATGATGTATAATACTGTTGGACATGGTCTCTGACACTGGTATTTGAGCTAATTTTACACCACACATACATATATATATATATATATATATATATATATATATTTATATTACATACTTTTTTCTACAATTGTATCCTTTTCTGTGTTTGAATTTTTTAAAATATAATTAAGAATTTGTTAATGATATTTTCCGTAGTCTTTTTGTTTTACCTCTTTTTTGAAACAAAATATGGAATCAGAAGAGGGAATGTTAACCATGCAATCATTTTAGAAAAGGAAGCAATGGGATGTTAAAATTTGTACCTGTATATTGGCACACTTATTGTTGAGATACAATGCTATTCGTGTTATATGTATACTATAATGTATATCATGTAAATAAATGATTTTTTTTTTCATAATTTGACAACAGTAGCATATATCATTGGCAGAGAAAATATTACAATAATGAGCATGAAAGACTACAGCACAGGGAGTAAAACCAGAACAGCGACGACAGTGTGATAGTTGGCCCTGGTCAGACGTTACCTGTGAATCCCGCCTCTTGTCCGTTTACCCCAGATAGGGTTTTATTCTAGTTGTTCATGTACGTGTTTTAGAAGGAACAACTTACACCCTTCCAACACAATGGCTTAAGCAGAATTAAGTAAAAAAATGTACAGTGATGTTAAATGTAATTTGTCAGAGGTCAATGGTCTAGATTTACTCAAAGTACTGTGTTGTCATAACATTTAACACGTGTATACACAATGATATGAAAACAATGCAAAGCACATTTATCCCAAAGTGAAAGACAGCGCATGCTCAAAGTTAAGTTTGCCAAGAATGTTACACAATATTATGTTTATTTCGGTGAAGTATTTTGAGTAACATGTAGTAACATCTGCTATGACAGAGGAAATTGACATCTGGCCATGCTCCGTCGGCTAGCATGATTGTCGGGGCTGTGACGTAATTCTTCCGAGCGCGGAACAGTATGTCACATGAGACTGTAGGAAGCTGATAGGGTTGTGGTTGAACGTAAGTATTCATGTAAATTTATAACATGAAATGATCAACACATTTTCTTCCGCCTCGTCACAACGCTCGGGGCATAGTTTGCAGTGTTATTTATAGTGTGCTTGCTATATCTGAAATATACATCATTAAAACAGTGTCCTGTCTCTATGTTACCACATGTTACATTAACAGTCAACACGGAAGATTCACGTCACCGCTTATAAACAGCTGATTTCACCTATCACTTTGATTGGTCAATTTCTCATAAACTTGAAAACCTAGACGCCTTCAGATGCCAATTGACAGTAAAATACTTGACACTTCAAACGAAGATAATTCTGCATCGGATTCGTTTTGAATTCAAAAGAGAAAATGGTAACATTGTAATGAACAGTGCCTCAGTCATGAGATGTTTTTACTGTAAACGTTGGTGAAAAATTCTTCTCGCGACAAACATAAAAGGGACTCCAAAGACCAACCCGTTAAAATTCGTTGCATAAGATTTCGGCAATAATTTTGCTTTGTTTTGTTTTTTTCAAGTAAAAAGACAAAAATTCTTGATTGTCATCGTCAGAACTGGTGTTTTGGTTGTTAAATACTTTTTGAACTGTTTAAATTTTATCCTTGTTTTAGATACGGTTAAACGGCTTGCCTGAATTGAGGTTTGGACACATCGCTAAATATTACACGTTCAGTTCTAGATGGGTTGGTCATACACACATATGTATCTTACTAATTCGTGTAAAAGATTTTCATTCGCTTTCCATCGTTCCCTGAATAGGAGAATTCGTGCTTGCGGAGTATTATTATTTGGATTTATTGTTAGCTTGATATTCGCGAGTGTATGGTACAAACATGCAATATACCATAGCAACATGCATAAAAACCTTATAGCGCCTTTGTTTGGTAAGAACTAAAGACAACAGATATACTTATGATAATGATTAGTTGTATTTTATCTGCAGATTGTTATTAACCATTGTTCTAAGTTCCGTAGGTTTGGTCTCTTTTATTTTCGTGAACAGACGCACATTATATTTCCCCAAGAAAACAAGTGACTGAGCTTATACCTCTGTAGTACAACCAGAATTCATTTTGTGATGTTTTAGTAACATTTTCCTTTTAAATACGCTTCTTTTAATAAAGCAATTTTATTTTCTTAACAAATATATGTGTCCGCTTTTAATTTATACAGAACATTTCTCTGACTCACAAATATGCTTGTGTAAAAACTGCAAATAATTTACTTAGTTTGTTTCTTGATGTTCCAATTTCAGGTGAAAACTCATTGCATATTTAGTTCCAAAGTAGAAAAACTTCATAGAGAAGAAACACAAAATGTATACACGTAAATCCTACTGTTTCAACTGATATCAGTTATATACATCGAAGTGGTTTTCAATGTCAGTTCACTTCAGCTAGAATGAATCGTTTGTAATATAAAACCCATAAGTGCACGGTATTCGACCTAAACAACTGTTCTGCTGAGAGCTGATAGTACTGATTTGAGTTGTATGCCGTGCTACAGAATATTTCACTTATATGATGGCGGCCAGCATAATGGTGAGAGGAGTGAAGGTTAATTTTCAGAAAATCTCTGTAATGATATGATAATAATTTTGTCTCCTTTATCATGAGCTTAAATACCAGGAGAAACTGTATAAGATCAGGTATCGGGCAAATTATTCGAAGGTCTGGTTGCTAATGAAACAAGGTATATCAGCTGATGTAGCAATGCTTTATATGCTATGCTAAAGAACGCATGTACTTGTTTGACGGAAGAGGTTTTCAACTAAGGGGAGATCACTCTCTAGTACATTCGAAGTGTATGTATGTGTGTATGTATAGGATTTACGTCGTACTAAACAATTTTTAAGGTTATGTGACAAAGAAGAGACATGAAAGTGTATAAGCACTGTGTCTTCTTGTAACAGGGCGAGTCCATGCCACCAAATGCCACCGCCATTGGAACATCCTACCGAAGACACCAGACAAGACACCCCACCCAGCCACATTATGCTAACACCGGGCCGAACAGTCCCGTTTCCTTGCTCTAACCACTCAGTGCTGAGCATTCATTTCTAGGGTGGAAGGGCTGTGTAAGAACACTGTTAACATGGTCTCCATGTAAGACTGTGGGAGAACACGATTCGATTCTGCTGACATGAAAATATTAGGCCTACTCATTTTGTAGTTATGTTAAACAATCTGATTAGTTTCCACAATTTCTGTTGAGCTGGAACATGTGAATGGAAGAAACTTTTGAAGATATACTTGAGCCATTCAGTTAAACGAACTAACTTATGTGTAATGATTTATTTACCTAGATTCAACATATTGTCAATATGTCCGCTAAAGTAATTCACATATATTTACTCCCTACATATATGTTTATGTAAGTTATATTTCATATAGGGTTCACAGACTGGATTCTGAGTCACAAATGTATCTCATTCCGCTTAACCCAGGGCTAGAGACGCTATATAAGCGCTTATGTTTACTTTACATGGGCATAATGCCTTTATGAACATTTTTACAATCAAAGCCTGACTGAAATAACTATATTTGTTTTTCATCAAGCACTAAGAGTTTGAATTTAGAACTGGACTTCAGACCTAGAAAATCTTATGTCTTTCCTCCATCAATGAAAACTGTTTGACTGCTTTTCTCTTACGAGTCACCATTTATATTTACGGTGCATTTATGTTGTTTCTTGTTTCCTTTCTAAACTGGTGGTATATGTTGTTTTAGAAACCCGTCTTAAGATTATCGACGTGGAGCACCCATTCATGGTGCGGAAGTTGTATGCAAATGTCGCATATGACTTTAATAGAAAGTATGCATGTATGTATATATGTATGTATGCACACATACTCAGGTTTTAAGTGGTACTGAACAATATTTCAGTTATACATGTGTGATGACGAGGAGTCCTTAAAATGCATATATATATATATGCTCTGTCGTCTTATGGTAGGGTGATTACCGTGGTGCCAAAGTCCTGCCCCCACTAGAACACCTTGTCGAAGACACCATGCAAGATACCCTACCCAGTCACATTATACTGAAACTGACCAGTCCTGATTCCTTTCTCTAGCCTCTAAATGCTGAGGGCAAAGCGATGCTGCAACAAGTACCATTTTTAAAACCTTTGCTATGACCTGACTCGGCAGATTGGTAAAGTTGTCGCTGTTTTAGTGAGTTCCGGTATCTATCCACGTAGTCTACATTTATGAGTCACATTTCAAGTTATTAAGAACATTCAAAATAATTAACACTCTCATGGTAAATCGGCCCTTCCAATCAGCTAGGGAAGAAGAAAACAGCGTTTTACTGAATGGTTTTCAAGTCAGTTTATTTAACATGAATTAGTAGTCTCATTTTTTCCGTGCTACAGGCTTATTAGCATACAATATGAAAAACAAATGTTTTCAGGAAATTGAAAACAAGACACTCGTTCGCTTATTCTTGGTGTTTTAATAACCCTTTGTGTCACGAAATTGCAACGCGATCACTTTCGGCTATTCTTTAATGCAAGAGAAAAATACTTCAAAGCTATTTATGTCTGCTCAAAAATGTACACACTTCTCTAGCGTTATAATAAGAAAGAGCACATAAGCCGTAGTGATTCAGGTTTTACCGCGAGTTCAGTTTATATATATATAGTCCTGCAACACGACACGAATTATTAGTCATCTTTTTCCTGGGGTTAGTAGGCTTATTAGCATACACCACCAAAACTAATGCTGTCAGGAAATTGACAAGTCTTGGAATGCGGAGATACATTCAGGTTATGTTCGGGTGGTAACACGAGTTTTGATTCTAAAACGAGTGTAGTGGACACACGCAAGTAAGGTACAAACAAAGACGACCAAATCATTCTCAAGTAAAAAGCTTGTTTGACAATTATCTTAAAGAATGGACTATTACATTGTTTAACAGCCCTTTTAGTTATACACTGATTAAATCACAGATTCGGGAGCTGTATGTAATATTCCTCACGAAAACAGAGTGAATCAGCAAAGAATGTAAAGAATATACATCCTACTCTACTAACAGCCCACTTATAAGCTGTCTACACATTTGCCTGCGTAACGCCCTGTGAACATCAATGTTAATACAGAACATTACAACGTGGGGAGTATAACCAGTGTATCCACCACTGTGTAAAAGTTGACAAATGGTCACAACTAAACGAGGAGGATAAATGTAATTATGCAATTTACGTAACACCGTAACACATCAGAAATGTTTATAAGCATAAAAAATTCCAAGTGAGGTAATATTCATGTTAAGTTGTCAGCATATAAATAATTGTTTATGATGACCATCGAGAAACGTTGCATATTACTAAGTACTTCAAAGTCACAAAGCATTTAACATAAAACATACACTCTTTTAGATATATGACACTTCTACCATGGAAAGCGATATAATGTAAAGCATATACATATTTTTACACACACAGGAGAGAATCATTTATGGCCGAGTTTAAGCAGAAAAAAAGCACGGTTATACATCTACAGAAAATTTTCTTGTTACTCAATTCAGTCTTTTTTTCTCTCTGTACTACCCTTTAACGAAAACTCTACCATTTGATCAGTGTGAGTAAAAAAATCAGCTTCGAACATTTCGTGCCCAGAAGCCATTTGGAGGAGACCTCCTTTGGAGACCATCTGGATTTTGCTGGCAGGCCTTCCCACGTATGGGCTGGAGAGGAAGCCAGCATGAACTACACTTGAGCTCAGAGCGACCGCATTAATGAGAGACGCCGGGGTCATTACGCTGCGCTGGCGCGATTTGGGCAAATAAATCTACTCAGTGTGAACAACAACCCACTGAACGATGAACTGGAACTTCAAGCGGTTAAAAATGAAAAATATTTCGACCTACTTTTTCAATAGACTATTTATTTATTTATTTGACTGGTGTTTTACGCCGTACTGAATAATATTTCACTTATACGACGGCGGCCAGCATTACTCTGGGAGGAAACCGAGCAGAACCCGGTGGAAACCTACAACCATCCGCAGGTTGCTGGCGGACCTTCCCACGTACTGCCGGAGAGGAAGCCAGCATGAGCTGGACTTGAACTCACAGCGACCGCATTGATGGGAGGCTTTCTGTGTCATTGCGCTGTGTTAGCGCGCTAATCGACTGAGCCAGGGAGGCCCCCTTTTTTAATAGAAAGAAAATTTACCATCGTGATTTGGGATTTCACTCCGCCCCTGAGGACTTCTCCTGTAAGTAGATGCGTCAAAATACGTTTGAGTCTCTACTTTTGGAATTTGTACCTCATACTTTAATATTTTTGCATTTGGTCAATTTTATTCATAAAAAGTTTAACACGGGCATGGTCGGAAAAAAGAGCGAACTCGTCCAGATATACCTGGTAAAGAGCTTGACCTTTGGTTGCGGCCACCAATCATATCTCAGGAAGCCAAAACTTATATTACTATCATGGCTACCGACAAGACTGACCTATTGCAACAGTCATATGGCAACTATAAGCTCAGAAAACTAATATGTTACTAATCATTTTGATCCCTAAATTACCTTAAAAAATCACTTCTCCGCTACGCGGTCCCATTTGCGAGAGGAAAGACATATGGGTCTGACTTTTGAACTTTTCCAGTCGTGCATACTTTGTACGAAACCATAATGTAAGGCACGGTGAAAATACCGGCATACACTGTCACACAATGTAAATGCCATGATTGTATTTCAGAAAATATTCATTTAAAATCTATGGATCAGCATGTAGAAGTTTTTGCCTTCAGGATTGCTTAATTTGTACAATTTTTCGAAAAATTAACATTGTACTTCAGTAAAATATCACCAGTACACTTGACAAATGTTAAGCCTAACATGTCGCACAAACGGGTATGGAGGAAACAGGATGAAGAAGAGCAGTGAAGAAACCTCTGCTGTTGCTATGTTGTTGTTGTATCAGGAAAGGACGTCAGCAGCATTGGACTCACCACTGGTACATGCAAGTGTGACTGTGCTGTTCTCTGCCACGATGACTGTCCCAGCCAACTCTGTTTGATCTGCAGGTTTATTTCACAGTAGGTAATCGCCATTCATTAAAAACATATGTACGATGACCCGCACCTGCCGAAGATTAGCAAAGTCTGCTTAGAAAATGTCAGCAGGATGCATGCAACCTGTGAACGTCCACCTCGTGTCTGAAGTTTAAAATAAATACTGTAATCAAGCTTTTCGTTAGGTGTTTGTTGTTTGCTAATAATTGCTAAAGTCAGTTACTGTAGTGGTTCTTTTGAAGCCTTATTTCTGAGACCCACATACATTCTATGTCCATGTTTGCCTAATTATCGCCTTACTGAAAAAGGTTGTCAAGAAGATACTTCATACTAGTATAATCCAAATATGATAGCATTGAATGAGACTTCTAAGAGATATGAGCTTATGGCACGTCATGGAGCATCATTCGCAACTTTGAGCATAGATTACTATTATTAGTATATAAATATACCCTGTGAATAAGAGAATTCTTCGCATGTCACATTTACGGTAGAAATGTAAAAATTACGGTGTTCTATCAGGATATGGGTAGACTTCTCAGAGCCTCACATGTCAAAGAGCCACAGGTGCTAGGTCTGGAGGGCAGATGATATGTCTTTTGTCTTTTAGTACGTCAAACAGCATTACCTATCAAGGCAACACATATCATCAAACCTATCCAGAGACTGACAAATTCTCTCCGCATTATATTTGCAAAGCAGGCTTTCAATTCGTGATGATAAAATGTAAAATGTAATCGTGAACGATGCACGTGTAACGCATAAATGTACAACTATAATTATTCTTAAAATAGTAAAGGATGTAAATTAATAACTGTCTTTCTTAAAGGAATCTACTTTTACGTTGAAAGAGTTTGTAAAATTAGAGAATTTTCGACAAATTGATGCCCGTCTAAAGAGTGTGAAGCCTTACTCACCCACCCCATTGTTGAGAATGGGCTGTCTGGTTGATATCCCCTGAGAGGTAGACGCGTGACCAGTATAGGGGAATTCCTGTCTTATTCACATACGTGTACACCTAAGGAGGGACAGTATTATCAAACTGCAATCCACTACGTTCCATTCCTAAATGGACATCATACACAAGCTGGGAGGAGGAAATTCTGGGCTGCACTCGAGTGGATATGCCTATTAAATGTGGTGGGGGAATTTCCCTTTATATTTCCCCTTTGTTGAACCAGATTACTGAAAGCATTGAGCACACTAACTGCGACCTTGTGGGAGTTTTCATCCACTTGCACGAATCGCGAAAATTTGACGGAAGACAGTTGACGGAAAACAGTTGAGGGAAAGATGGAAAGGTAAGCAAATTGTCAATTGCCGGGGATAATTTCGTGCATGTTACTGGCGGTTAACCCACTGTATGTCTAAGTGTGGTTCCTGTGCAACAGACTTTAAATCTGTCACATTGCACTGGAGACACTGCAGCAGATTTCACTCCAATTCTCCGAATGTCAGGTTTCCCTGTGGAATAAGAAATTGTCGGTCTTAGTTTTCCTCGCATGTTGTACTGGGTCAACACGCATGTCGTTACCATACTTATAGATTAAATGTTGATTTTATCAGGTTACCAAGCACGTCAAGGGGAAATGTCTGCAGCCATTTAGATCTGAACACCTTACTCCGGAAATAAGAAAGATTAAGACATTTGTCTATTTAGGGTCGTGGAGGTGTTGGGCGTAGGGCTACCTCAAAACACATTGCGTACTGTATTGGGATCAGGTTTACATGTACATGCTACATAATGTGAGGGGGGATGTTCTATCGTCATATATTAATTTACCGCCGCAGATGAAAAAATTCCTGACATTCAGGTTTCTTTACTGTTATGTATGGGAGCCGTCAAGTTCATTGAAGAAGCGAACTCTTTGGCAGCTTTGCTACCAAATATTCGATTATTTGTCTCGGAGCTCCCCTTTTTCCAAAGTAATGACAGGTTAGTCAATAACAGTTTGATTGTGTATGCATGTAATCGTGAATTCATTTTTAGCCTCATGACGGAAATATGTTTCAATTTGTTCCGAGATAAATATATGATGCGTGCATTTTTAATATGAAACCACCAACTCCAAAGAAGTTGAAGAGGACTGCCAAATGCTAACACCGCGTCCTGCAGTTGTAGGTATGTAGTTATATTATTTGAATGAATTAGTCACATCATCTAAGTCAATTGTTTATTCATGAAGTATAAATGACCTTTACAGAGAAGAAGAGTATTTGGTACTTTTTTCTTATACACTGAGTGATTCCATGTTTCTGAATTCAACGTTTTTTTCTTATTACACGTACACAACGCTGTTAGTCGTTGCTGAAAAAAATCTAATCATTTTTGATGGAAATTTCTACCCTCCATATTGTTAATTGATCTACATGTAATTGGAAATCTTCTCAGGTAGAAGATGTTTCTGTATGGTTTATTTGTGCTATTTTTCTCACCTGTACAGTATCGAAGCTTGGTTTTTCATACTGTTACTTGTCTATACATCCTCCTGTTCATACATGTTTCAGGAAATGTGCCTGATCCTGGTTCAAAACTTTTCTTTGAAAAGGAAGTTGTGACCCAAGGAACACGAAATCTCTGGGATGGTTTGATGATAGCATTTGCAAGTTGTTACGTATTTAACATACAGTACGAGGAAGGTGTATCTGCTACACTGGAATCCATGCAAGGGTGAGATTCCTATATCTTTGACATTAACTGTTTCTTTGATTTTTTTGTATTTGTGTTGTTTTTTTTGTTGTCTTGAAGTTATGAAATGAAGTTAGTACATATACACGTACCAGGATTCCAATTATCCACATAACTCGCATATTTAGATGAAGGGAAAATCACAAAACGCTTCAGACATGGAATAAAATCGCCACGGCTATATTCTTGTGAGTTCAAGACATTTGTTATGGCACTGGACTTTCAATGGCAAGACAAAAAAAAAAGCCTGTTGCTGGCTGTCGAAAAAATTGCCCTGACGCGCCAGCCCTACTGGGTTCTCTGGGGTTAAACTCCAGTGGACTCGCGATTTGAATTCCCTACCTCGGGTGACGACACGAGCGCGGACAATTCAGATTATTACCAAAAGGCCAAACTAATCCTTATTAGTTAAATTATATCCACCGACCGTCTTCTGGGTTTTTACACAGACTGACAATCAATGCACACACTCTAGCAGAGCTCTCCCAAGGGATATTACTCTGGCAGACCATACCGTCATCAGTACCTTTACAGATACCTATTACCCATCAAAACCACCTCCCTTTTATACAATAACAGCACGTTCAAAGCAACACCCGAAGTAAGATGGCTAACATTATTAACAGTACATCAGAAACAGTGTCAATATTGCTCATTCAAAGAGGTGGGTGAGTAGGAATTAATAAAATGTTCTCATGGTAGTCCAGAATATTGTTTTAATACATCCTGTTCGTTTGATGCCCCGCCAACGATTGGAATTTGGCGGGCTACTATATGTGAGTGTTCTACTCTATTTTCTATAGGTGTGTAAACTTCCATGCGTGTAGATATGGGTATAAATGTACGCGCATGACCTCCAGGAGTTACTACTGGAAACGTGCTCCAATCCCGTGTAGGTTGGCTGCGGATTTGTTAATAAATTTGTCAAATATGATTTATTTATTTATTTATTTGATTGGTGTTTTACGCCGTACTCAAGAATATATCACTTATACGACAGCGGCCGGCATTATGGTGGGGGGAAAACGGGCAGAGCCCGGGGGAAACCCGAGACTATCCGCGGGTTGCTGGCAGACCTTCCCACGCATGGTCGGAGAGGAAGTCAGCATGAATTGGACTTGAACTCACAGCGACCGTATTGGTGGGTGGCTTTCTGGGCCATTGAGCCGGGCTGGCGCGCTAAACGGCTAAGCCACGGAGGCCCCTCGAATATGATTTTAAGTATTCCCTTCAAGGTACTAAATGTTAGATTTGATTTTATTTGTTCGTTAGTTATTTACTGCCATACGCAAGCTGTTTTCCCTTACATGATGGCAGTCAGTTTATGAGTGGACACGAAAATGCCTGCTGTACACCATACCTTGATGTGAAAAACTTCCCCACGTGCCAGCTACAGATGTTCTCTTTAAAGAAGGGTAATCTAGGGCATCGTGGGAAGGTTATTGTGACGCCTCTCAGTCCCGGGAGAGACTTCTATCTGTGTTTGTCCCAACGTTTTGCAGGGCACTTCTGCACTCGACCACGACCAGTTCGCCTTTAAATAATAGTTATTTGTCAGCTTGATTATAATATAACGACATCTCCAAGGATTGTTCACTTATACGATGGCTGTCAGGTTTATGGAGAGAGGACACCGTGGTGGCCGTTAAAACTCCCAATCTGGGGCAAAAACAGTCACTGTCGAGCATTTCCACGCGCGACATATCAATAAGTCATCTTCAGTAAACCCTAGGCTGTACAAACGGCCACACGGGCAATTAGGGGCCCGCACAACGTGCGTCTTGGCGCCACTTTTTAAAACTTACGTCCCAGTGGCAATGTTCCCGCAAAACCACGTCCTGGCCGGATTATCATATTTGAGTGCTTGTACATAATCTCATATATCAAACAAAAACGAACAGATGCAATCTCGTATGGAGTCAGAGCAATACGTTAATTTCATTTCGTGCGCTTTCCAATGAAACCAAGACAGTCGTGTGTGATTGGGGTCGGTCGTGGCGATGTATTTCTTACTACGGAAACGGGCCTCAGCGTCACATGTACAGGATTGTCTGACTGATTCACAAGAGAACAGTTTAGCTGACTGACTATGACCCAGTCGAGTTACCTGTGACCAAACTTTCACAGGAATTTTACCTCCTGATATACACTGTAAGATTTTGTGTGTACGGTTGGGCCCTGGAGACTTTACAGGCGAAATGTAGGTCGCTTCAACCACAATGCTGGAGGTCTGGTCGCTCCAAGTTTATGTTATATACATGTAAACATGAAAATTTGTCACTGGATGTATTAATTGGATGGACCAAGATGAAAAGTGTCTGCATGTGGCAAGGTAAGTTATGGACACATGCCACAGCGTGTATTGCTTTATTTTTTGTCACTCCGGCTTACGGACGTGAGTCAGTGTGAATATCATATTTTGTCCTGTTGCAGATGCTCCTGACATTATTTGTAACACTACTGAGGCCGTACTCTTAGAGGGTCAGAAGGATAACCTCTCTTGTGATGTGACGTTCAAACCTGCGTCATCCATTTCCTAGCGAAAAGACAAGTAGCAATATTTCGGACATCCACCAGCACCCCAGCAAAGTTGATACTATGGTTGTTTTTCTAGTACTACCCCCGGCTGCTCTTGAGCGGTCAGGCATCCATCATCTAAGGGCCAGCAATACTAGGTACGTTAACGTAATTGATATCTGAATTTATCAGTTATTCTTGGATAGAGCATGGCAGGACAACAAAGATAAGCATACGTACGCAGGCCTTTTAGCCACAAAGTTATTTTTGTTATTCTAATACAACTTCTCGATATGCTTATTAAGACATATTCCTCTAGAGGAATTATGTAGGTGAATTCTAGACCAATAGATCATAAACTAGATGCTGGTAGACACCAAATGTTGTAAATCGACACAACAGTCACAGGACAAATTCAATAATTAAATAGGCTTTTCAAAACTTTGCCTTCAGACGAGGAATGCATTATTTGGGTTGTAATTCAAACCTGTTCTTTACTTCGTGAGGGCTTATACCGCTCCTACAACCCTGGTTTCTGCAGACCTAGGTTAAAAAGTGTAACAATGCTAGTGATATTAGTAGCAATTTATCAGACGTCACTGTTCTAGAATCAGGCATAGAGTAGTGTTCTCATCACGTGCATCAGTCACATGAAAACAACGCAAAGGGAATAGGCCTCAAGGATTTTACTTTACCAGCAAAAAAAATTTAAATGCATTCTTTCATCATAATTTATCCCATCAACGATCAGAGTTGTGTCCTATAAAGACGACCAGGCTTCACTTGTTTGGGCCTCCGCGATTAATGAGTCACTTTGGGAAAACTACAAGATAGAGTACAAGGGGATACAAGCCCCAAAAACTTGTCAAAAATTCCGGAAAGTTAAACCTCGTAGAGATGAGCTTGAATGATTTGAAGCCTGGAGTCACGTGTCAATTTAAGCTTCAGCGGAACACAGATGTCACTTTATCAAAATATGCAACGTGTTCTGGGTGAGAAAAAGATTTTGATATAATTTTGATTTTGTATAAGCAAAACGCTAATTTGTCTTCTGACGACAGTCAGAGGGCTCTGACTGGTATAGTAGGCTACAGGCGGGTTTCTTGTTCGGGATCGGACCCTGACAAAGGATATTGCACTGTTGAATGGTAACTAAACATGATGAAACCTTTATAGATGGGAAGTCTAGCTGGTCATCAGAAATGTTGCTTCTACAACACATAAATGTCTGACAGGGCATCATGAAAATATCCCGCCTGCCTTTCTTTCCAGCCGTACCTGGCTAGCTTTGCCAGGAACATGGTAGTTGGTTTCCCCCAGGCTCTGCCCGGTTTCCTTCCAGCATAGTGTTAACCGCCGTAATATTCTTGAGTATGGCGTAGGACACGAATCCACCAATCAAATAAATGAATAAATCAAAATATCCCGTTCTCACTGTTCTAAAACCCGTTGCTTGAATTGTTCTAAAAACCGACAGGAATCGGCGTTCCCTTCCAATAATCGTTAATGTCCAAACAAAATCACCAAATAACTAAGAAAATATATAAAGTACGAAATTAGGGTGAGGTAAAGTTTACACCTTCTCTGCGTCTGATAAATAGAATGTTGATTACGGCCTAAACAACAATTAATTAAATAAAATAAGTAAACGCCAATCAAACAGAATAAATGAGAAAATGTTAGTTTTACACCTCTGCTCTTTTGTTGACCGTGTTTCAGCTGCTGATTCCAGCCAAGCTAAGACCACAATGATAGCAGCTGGAGTAGGAGTCGGGGGATCGATTGTCGGCCTTGGACTTCTGAGAAGAGGGATGTTCTTTTATAGAAAAGGTAAGTATATAGGCCAGTGGATGGCATTCAATACTCCTCTCAGTCATGGCAGTAGCCAGGATTGTATCAAATAGTTCCAGCATTTTGTTCGTAGTTATGAATTTGAAGTCTGAGGAAAGGGTTTCGACGACAGTCATTAAGTCTGTCCTTCGAGTTTCTTCACTGCCCTTCATCCTAATTACCCCATACCCGTTTGTTCGACATGTTAGGCTTAACATTTGTCAGTAAATCAGTATTTTGTACTAGTGATATCTCACTGAAGAACAATGTTAATTTTTCGAAAAATTGTACAAATTAAGCAGTCCTGAAGGCAAAAACTTCTACATGCTGATCAATGGATTTTAAATGAATATTTTCTGAAATACAATCATGACATTTACATTGTGTGACAGTGTATGCCTTTATTTTCATCGTGCCTTACATTATGGTCTCGTACAAAGTATGCACGACTGGAAAAGTTCACAAATCAGGCCCATATGTCTTTCTTTTCGCAATTGGGACCGCGTAGCGGAGAAGTGATGTTTTAAGGTAATAGAGATCGAAATGATTAGTAACATATTGGTTTTCTGAGCTTATAGTACCCATGTGACTGTTGCAATAGTTCAGTTTTGTCGGTAGCCATGATGGTAATATAAGTTTTGGTTTCCTGAGATATGATTGGTGGCCGCAACCAAAGGTATATCTGGACGAGTTCCCTCTTTTTTCCGATCATGCCCGTGTTAAACTTTTTACGAATAAAATTGACCAAATGCAAAAATATTAAAGTATGAGGTACAAATTCCAAAAGTAGAGACCCAAACTTATTTTGACGCATATACTTACAGGAGAAATCCTCAGGTTCGAAGTGAGATCCCGAATCACGATGGTAAATTTTCTTTCTATTAAAAAAGGGGGCCTCTCTGGCTCAGTCGATTAGCGCGCTAACACAGCGCAATGACCCAGAAAGCCTCCCACCAATGTGGTCGCTGTGAGTTCAAGCCCAGCTCATGGTGGCTTCCTCTCCGGCCGTACGTGGGAAGGTCCGCCAGGAACCTGCGGATGGTTGTAGGTTTCAACCGGGTTCTGCTCGGTTTCCTCCCAGAGTAATGCTGGCCGCCGTCGTATAAGTGAAATATTATTGAGTACGGCGTAAAACACCAGTCAAATAAATAAATAAAGAGACTATTGAAAACGTAGGGAGAAATATTTTTCATTTTTAACCGCTTGAAGTTCCAGTTCATCGTTCAGTGGGTTGTTGCTCACATTGAGTGGATTTATTTGCCCAAATCGCGCCAGCGCAGCGTAATGACCCCGGCGTCTCTCATTAATGCGGTCGCTGTGAGCTCAAGTGTAAATCATGCTGGCTTCCTCTTCAGCCCATACGTGGAAAGGTCTGCCAGCAAAATCCAGATGGTCTCCAAAGAGGTCTCCTCCAAATGGCTTCTGCCCACGAAATGTTCGAAGCTGATTTTTTTACTCACACTGATCAAATGGTAGAGTTTTGGTTAAAGGGTAGTACAGAAAGAAAAAAAGACTGAATTGAGTAACAAGAAAATTTTCTGTAGATGTACAACCGTGCTTTTTTTCTGCTTAAACTCGGCCATAAATGATTCTCTCCTGTGTGTGTAAAAATATGTATATGCTTTACATTATAAAAGTGTCATTCATCTAAGAAAGTGTATGTTTTATATTAAAGGCTTTGTGACTTTGAAGTACTCAGTAATATGCAACGTTTCTCGATGGTCATCATAAACAATTATTTATATGCTGACAACTTAACATGAATATTACCTCATTTGGAATTTTTTATGCTTATGAAAATTTCTGATGATCGGTGTTACCTAAATTGCATAGTTACATTATCCTCCTCGTTTAGTTTTAGCCATTTGTCAACTTTTACACAGTGGTGGATACACTGGTTATACTCCCCGCGTTGTAATCTTCTATATTAACACTGATGTTCACAGCGCGTTGCGTCACTCTGTTTTCGTGAGGAATATTACGTACTGCTCCCATATCTCTGATTTAATCAGTGTATAACTAAAAGGGTTGTTAAACAATGTAATAGTTCATTCTTTAAGATAATTGTCAAACAAGCTTTTTACTCGAGAATGATGTGGTCGTCTTTGTGTGTACATTTTTTGTGTGTGTACACTACACTCGTCTTAAAATCAAAACTTATGTTACCACCCGAACATAACCCGAATGTATCTGCGCATTCCAAGACTTTTCAATTTCCTGACAGCATTACTTTTGGTGATGTATGCTAATAAGCCTACTACCGCAGAAAAAAGATGACTAATAATTCGTGTCGTGTTGCTGGACTATATATATATATAAACTGAACTCGCGGTAAAACCTGAATTATTACGGCTTATGTGCTCTTCCTTATTATAACGCTACAGAAGTGTGTACATTTTTGAGCAGACATAAATAGCTTTGAAGTATTGTTCTCTTGCATTCAAGAATGGCGTTCATGAGTGATCGCGTTGCAGTTTTGTGACACAAAGGGTAATTAAGACACCGTGCATAACCGAATGAATGTCTTGTTTTCAATTTCCTGAAAACATTTGTTTTTCATAATATATGCTAATAAGCCTGTAGCACGGAAAAAATGTGACTACTAATTCATGTTAAATAAACTGACTTGAAAACCATTCAGTAAAACGCTGTTTTCTTCTTCCCTAGCTGATGGGAAGGGCCGATTTACCATGAGAGTGTTAATTAATGTTCTTAATAACTTGCAATGTGACCCCTAAATATAGACTACGTGGATACATACCGGAACTCACTAAAACAGCGACAGCTTTACCAATCTGCCAAGTCGGGTCATAGCAAAGGTTTTAAGAATGGTACTTGTTGCAGCCTCGCTTTGCCCTCAGCATTTAGAGGCTAGAGAAAGGAATCAGGACTGGTCAGTTTTAGTATAATGTGACTGGATAGGGTATCTTGCATGGCGTCTTCGACATGGTGTTCCAGTGGCGGCAGCACTTTGGCACCACGGTAATCACCCTACCATAAGACGACACAGCATATATATATATGCATTTTAAGGACTCCTCGTCATCACACATGTATAACTGAAATATTGTTCAGTACGACGTAAAACCTGAGTATGTGTGCATACATACATATATACATACATGCATACTTTCTGCGACATTTGCATACAACTTCCGCACCATGAATGGGTGCTCCACGTCGATAATCTTAAGACGGGTTTCCAAATCGACATATACCACCAGTTGAGAAAGAAAACAAGAAACAACATAAATGCATGGTAAATATAAATGGTGACACGTAAGAGAAAAGCAGTCAAGCAGTTTTCATTGATAGAGGAAAGACTTTAGATTTTCTAGGTCTGAAATCCAATTCTAAATTCAAACTCTTAGTGCATGAGTAATTTCTTGGTGAAAAACAAATATAAGTATTTCAGTCAGGATTTGATTGTAAAAATGTTCATAAAGGCATTATGCCCATGTAAAGCGAACATGAGAACTTATATAGAGTCCCTAGCGCTGGGTTAAGCGGAATAAGATAAATTTGTGACTCAGAATCCAGTCTGTCAACCCTATGTGAAATATAACTTACATAAACATATATGTAGGGAGTAAATATATGTGAATTACTTTAGCGGACATATTGACAATATGTTGAATCTTGGTAAATAAATCATTACACATGAGTTAGTTCGTTTAACTGAATCGCTCAAGTATATCTTCAAAAATTTCTTCCATTCACATGTTCCAGCTCAACAGAAATTGTGGAAACTAATCAGATTGTTTAACATAACTACAAAATGAGTAGGCCTAATATTTTCATGTCAGCAGAATCGAATCGTGTTCTCCCACTGTCTTACATGGAGACCATGTTAACAGTGTTCTTACACAGCCCTTCAACACTAGAAATGAATCGAACCAAGGCAGAGGATGGGAACAGCAGGCGGCATTATCATGACCAATGCAGGTAGCTGCTGGTTCCAACTGAGAAGGATTTGGTGGCAGCTTTAAACACTTAACCAAGACACACGTAGAGAGAATTCACATTTTGAATCGACCGCCTGGGAGGCCTGGTGGTTAGAGCATCCGCCTCGATATCGGCAGATCCGGGATTAATTTCTGGGTCCGGTCACACCAAACACTTTAAAAATGGTACAAAACCTTTAAAAGAAGGCCTCGCATGGTGGTCAGCACTGAGCGGTTAGAGCAAGGAAACGGGACTGTTCGGCCCGGTGTTAGCATAATGTGGCTGGGTGGGGGTGTCATGTCTGGTGTCTTCGGTAGGATGTTCCAGTGGCGGTGGCATTTCATGGCATGGACTCGCCCTGTCAGAACAAGGCACAGTGCTTATACAATTTCATGTCTCCTCTTTGTCACATAACTCAAAAATTGTTTAGTACGACGTAAACCGCAATCATATAAGTGAAATATTGTTTAGTACGGCATACAACTCAAATCAGTACTATTAGCTCTCAGCTGAACAGTTGTTTAGGTCGGATACCGTGCACTTATGGGTTTTATATTACAAACGATTCATTCTAGCTGCGGTGAACTGACATTGAAAACCACTTCGATGTATATAACTGATATTAGTTGAAACGGTAGGATTTAAGTGTATACATTTTGTTTTCATTCTCCGTGTAGTTTGTCTACTTTGGAATTGAACATGCAATGAGTTTTCATCGGAAAATGGAGCATCAAGAAACAAACTAAATAAATTCTTTGCAGTATTTTACAGAGGCGGATTTGTGAGTCACAGAAATGTTCTGTATAAATTAAAATCGGACACATATATTTGTTAAGAAAATAAAATTGCTTTATTATAAGAAGCGTACTTAAAAGAAAAATGTTACTAAAACATCACAAAATGAATTCTGGTTGTACTACAGAGGCATAAGTTCAGTCACTTGTTTTCTTGTTGAAGTATAATGTGCGTCTGTTCACGAAAATAAAAGAGACAAACCTACGCAACTTAGAACAATGGTTAATGACAATCTGCAGATAAAATACAAGTAATCATTATCATAAGTATGTCTATTGTCTTTCGTTTTTACCAAACAAAGGCGCTACAAGGTTTTTATGCAAGTTGCTATGGTATATTGCATGTTTGTACCATACAGTCCGGAATATCAAGGTACCAATAAATCCAAATAATAATACTTTGCAAGTACGAATTCTCCTATTCAGGGAACGATGGAAAGCGAGGGAAAATCTTTTACACGAATTAGTAAAATACCAAGCATACATACGTGTGTATGACCAACCCATCTAGAACAAATCTCAATTCACGCAAGCCGTTTAACCATATCTAAGACAAGAATAAAATTTAAACAGTTCAAAAAGATATTGAACAACCAAAACACCAGTTCTGACGATGACAATCAAGAATTTTTGTCTTTTTACTTGAAAAAAAACAAAACAAAGCAAAATTATTGACGAAATCTTATGCAACGAATTTTAACGGGTTGGCCTTTGGAGTCTCTTTTATGTTTGTCGCGAGAAGAATTTTTCCCCAAAGTTTACAGTAAAAACATCTCATCACTGAGGCACTGTTCATTAGAAAGGTTACAAGTTTATCTCTTGAATTCAAAATGAATCCGATGCAGAATTATCTTCGTTTGAAGTGTCAAGTATTTTACTGTCGATTGGCATCTGGAGGTGTCTATGCTTTCAAGCTTATGAGAAATTGACCAATCAAAGTGATAGGTGAGATCAGCTGTTTATAGACGGTGACGTAAATCTTCTGAGTTGACTATTAATGTAACATGTGGTTACATAGAGACAGGACACTGTTTTAATCTTGTATATTTCAAATATAACAAGCACCCTATAAATAACACTGTACAGTATTTCCAGAGCATTGTGATGAGGCGGGAGAACATGTGTTGATCATTTTATATTATAAATTTACATGTATATTTACGTTTCAACCACAACCCTATCAGCTTCATACAGTCTCATGTGACATACCGTTCCGTGCTCGGAAGAATTACGTCACAGCCCTGACATCATGCTACACGACCGAGCACGGTCAGATGTCAATTTCCTCTCTCATAGTAGATGTTACTACATGTTACTAAAATACTTCACCGAATTAAACATAATATTGTGTAACACTCTTGGCAAACTTAACTTTGAGCATGCGCTGTCTTTCACTTTGAGATAAATGTGCTTTGCATTGCTTTCATATCATTGTGTATACACGTGTTAAATGTTATGACAACACAGTACTTTGAGTAAATCTAGACCATTGACCTCTGACAAATTACATTTAACATCACTGTACATTTTTTTACTTAATACTGCTTAAGCCATTGTGTTGGAAGGGTGTAAGTTGTTCCTTCTAAAACACGTACATGAACAACTAGAATAAAACCCTATCTGGGGTAAAGGGACAAGAGGCGGGATTCACAGGTAACGTGTGACCATTTGCCAACTATCACACTGTCGTCATTGTTCTGGTTTTACTCCCTGTGCTGTAGTCTTTCATGCTCATTATTGTAATATTTTCTCTGCCAATAATATATGCGACTGTTGTCAAATTCTGAAAAAAAATGTCCTTAGTCATTTATTTACATGACATACATTACTGTATACATATAACACATATAGCATTGTATCTCAACAATAAGTGTGCCAACATACAGGTACAAATTTTAACATCCCATTGCTCCCTTTTCTAAAATGATTGCATGGTTAACATTCCCTCTTCTGATTCCATATTTTCTTTCAAAAAAGAGGTAAACAAAAAGACTAAGGAAAATATCATTAACAAATTCTTAATTATATTTAAAAAAATTCAAACACAGAAAAGGATACAATTGTAGAAAAGCGTATGTAATATAAATATGTAGATATATGTATGTGTGGTGTAAAATTAGCTCAAATACCAAATTCAGAGACGATGTCCAACAGTATTATACATCATGCATTAAACGTATATCAAATTCCGCGTAAAAGTTTAAATACGTGTCTTTAAAATTGTGAACACTTATGAAAATACCGCATTACAGATGGTATATTCTAACTTTTATGTACATTTGTCGTTAGGTGCTGCTATTGTTACAATTATATTTGGGAGATAGATTTACTGATTAACAGAAGACTGATTAATATGGCCTATGTATAGGTAAATAAAATTCTTCAAGCAGTTCATGTTCTTTATCAGACTGTTAAACATTTATCAGCTTTCAAAAATAGCTTTCTATTCATTCTAGGGAAAACAAAGCAAACTAGGATAAGCAAAAATTAAAATGATATAAACATTACATATTTCATACTTTGTTTAGTATGTTTACAATGTTAGAATAATATTTACATATCTTTAGAAATAGAAGTCTTTGCGTTGACAATCCTGTGTATTTGAATAAGTTTTCTGAGAACATTAACTTAAATTTCCAATCTGCTAGGTTCTCTTTATATGTCCAAAATTGTTTAGCCTCATACTCGTTCATTATATTAACTGGTCCAATCAATTGTTGTTTGATTTTGCAATGTGAAATGTGCTCCTTTACTGGCTGGTTTATTCCTGAAACGATAATTTTGATTGGTACTAAGGTTTCCCCTATGCAGCTGAAAAGGGTTGTCGTACTGGCTGGGAGCAGGAGATGCTTTCGACCAAGTTAATCACCTGTCTGTCACTATATAGGGATCAGTTATTAGATTTGACTGACTCAAAGCAACCCTCTGTTCATCGCTGTAACAAGTTCTTAGGATCTCAGGATCTTAGGATCTTAGAATCTACGATTCAGCTTTGAAAAATGACTAAGGAATGTAAACTATGAGGCAAACATCATTCCAGGAAATACAAAATAGGATAAACAAAAATTAAAATAACAAACATCACCAATGAGTCCAAATGAGAAATATATGTTTACAAGTATTATGTACATATTTGTAAAAAAAAAGCCTTTGTTTGGACAATCCTATGCACTTGCATAACTTCACAGTCAAGATTAGTTTCAATTTCATGTCTAGTGGCTTCTCTTTATATATCTATATGTATTTAGTCTCATACCCGCCCATTATTTTACATTGTCCAATGGAACAATTGTTTCATCTTGTTGAGATGTGAAATGTGCTATTTTAGTGGCTGGTGTATTGAAACAAAGACTTTGATTGATACTAACGTTTGAGCTCTACAACAAACGAGGATCATCGCATTGTCTGGGAGAAGAAGTTAGGCCCGAACAAGTCAGCCATACTCATGTCGGCCGATCAGTTATAAGATTTGCCTGTAATAGTCAAAATTAGTCATAATTATTTCATGGCTGCAAGAAGTTCTAGGCACATTACACTGCCACTGTTTTACGCATCCCAAAGGTATAGTCAACATATTAATGGTGAAATTTTGGATTCAAAAGTGAATAATTCCAAATAACTCATTTCCCTTGTAAATTTCAGTCTGGTGTTATATGCGCAAGTATAAAGATTTTGAGCTCAAGGTCAGAAACGTTCCGTTGGCTTGCACAACAGAACTAACGGTTGGCTGGTCGATTAAACTCTCGGTTTAGGAACTCGTCGGCTGACCATCTTGTTCATCGTCCGTGCCATACTATTCGGGTTGTCCCACCTTTCCGAGGGCAATGCTGGCGTAGGTCGTTGGGTTCTCGACAGGGTGTATGGTGGGTTGGGTGCCCGTGAAGTCCATGTCCGCGTACACCAGCTCGTGAGGACCTCCCACCTGGAATGATTGATATTTACCAAACAATAGTGATTATATTTGAGGCTGATCAATCGAGGGTATCTCAGATACGGATCGTTTAACCATTAAGTCCGCCTGTTTGATCTTACCCTTCATGAAAAAAATTATATTCTAGAGTGAAACGTTAGTATATTTTTTCTACAAGCCGGTATATCTTAGAAAACGGTCAAAATCTGCGTCGTTTGTGCTGCGATGTCAAGTAAATTGAAATATTACATAAAAGACGTATCCTAATATCATGCAGTGCGCTTCGCCCTGTTTACTCAAGAGTTATTCCCCTTTGTCTTCTTACACGTTTTGATGTATATTCGAGCAATAGTGCCTCGTTTCGCTTTGTCTCAAAAGAAAGTGCCGTTGTAAGGATTACATAGCAATATCAAGTACACATCTTACAGAGAGCCGTACAGTATATTTATAATGTTTAACAAAGCAATAATAACGTAATCAGCAGGTGATGTAGACAATTACCTGACCAGGTCTGCTGGGTTGTTCTACATGGTCAACATCCCCGGAGTTAGAGTGCATCACCTCATCCCCACCAAAAGCCGCATTAGCATAGGTGTCCACGGATCTGTGTCCTGTGTATACGCAAAGTCAAACACAAATATGTAAGCTAGACGAAACTGTACTGGACATCAAGTGTGTCCAGACTTAAGCTGAGGCCGTGTGTGGAATGTTTTCTTTCAAGCAACGTCTATCATAAAAGAATTGAGAGAATAGATGCATAAATAGTTTGAGAATAGATGCATGAATAGCTCGTACTTTTCTCATGTTAATATCAATTAAAGGTTACTTAAGTTATTTTTTCCATAACGTAACTTTTGTCTGTAATATTGGCTTACATCTATGCGCAGTGTTATTGTACTGGACTGTGAATTTAACATCTCTGTAAAATGTGTCACACCAATTATGGGGCCTAAGTGTAAATACGCGGTCGACGACGCTTGTGTGGCGATTTGTATAGTATAACGTATAAAAGCCACTTTCTTCCACCAATGTGGTGTGCATGTTTCTGTAACATGCCAAGCGTCGGTGGTTTTATCTGGGCACCCCAGTTATCTCTACCAAGGAAACTCATGAGGTTAAGCAACAATGATATAATGTAACAAAAATGTGTCAGCTTGAGGAGAGAACAGTTTGTGATCTCCACTGTTTTAGGAGCTGAAAAAGGGAAGCTGAAAAGGGACAGAACAAAACTGCAAAGGTAAGGAAGATAAAACATTTAAATATACACCTGTGAACGTATCACACATCATTTTTAACAATTTCATTTTTTTAGAGAGTTTACATAATTTTTGTTACATTTTAGTTCTTTCCAGTCAAGAAAGGATATCAGACATTTTAGGTTCTTTTCCTCATTATTCATTTTTTCATACTGTCTACACTGGAGACTGCAAGTTTATCAAAGATAAACTTTACATCGCCTTATAGTACAAGGCTGAAGCTGTCAGATGAATACAATTACTTCAAATAAAGGAGAAAAACGGCTGATTGTATAAACAAAAACATCATGAATAACACTGAAAACAAACAGGACATGGTCACTTCATAATAACTCATTTCAGTACATACCTCCGTTTATCCTTTGCAGGCTGTCACAGTGCCTCGTGACAGTACATTTAAATTCAGTACATTACTATGTCTTCGGTAAACGATAAAAAATATCAGCGGTTCCATTATTCTACTTATTTATTTATTTAATACAATCGTCCGCTGCCAGGATGTACAACTAAACAGAAATAGTCTGTCCAATTGTTTCATTTTTTTTTCACTGTAATTATTTGAACTTTGTTTTTGTCCTCGTTTCTATTTTTCTTTCAAACTAAGTGAATTCAGTGATAATACAAGTAGATCCATCAAAACTCAATTGTACATCTAGCATTTCGTATTTATAAAATGCACACGCTTGGAAAATAAAATGAAAAAAATAAAAATAGCCCTCTGTTTTGGTTTTCAAACTGGATTATAATAAAGGCTTGGTTGTGAGACAAAAGCAAAAGGACCACTCGCCACTTCCATTCTTTGTTTTGCTACCTATAGGGCCAGTCTTATCACCAAAAAAAATCAAGTAATAATTAGATTTTAACGAACAACATTAGCATAACAGAATCTACGTTACATGACTTTTTGCTTAATAGCAAATCAATGTACACAGTCCTTAATTATGGCTTAAAAGTTCTATTGGTGAACAAACATCGAGAGTCAGGTTCATAAGGCTGGTTTGAACGTGTTAGAATTTGATTCACAAAAAACACAATACTATACTTCCATAAAGGATAGTGGATGTTTTTAGTAGTAGTTCATCACAAGTGTCGACTTGCCTTTTGGTTTTCCAGGCTTTGGCTTGAGCATCCCCTTAGCTTTACCGAAAACACCTTAATAAAAATGTGCAATAAATAAATTTATAGGATATTAGAAGACTGTAAATCGTGATCATGTACCGGTAAAACAATAATCATCTCCATTAGTAAGCAAAACAAGTCGAGAAACACTATAAAATAACATAAAGACTGCACTTCAAAGAAAACTCTTGACTCAACGCACCCAGTAGAACAGCGGGAAATAATCACTCCGTTATAATGGACCATGCTGATGACTTTATAATCTTTTACCGGTGTTTATCTCATGTTATATCTACATCGCGTATACACGAGCTATTATATTATATTGCTCTCTTGTGACAATTAAAATTGCAGCCAAACGAAAACAGTAATATTTACCTGCAGCTATAAAACTGACCGGGTTTGTTTTCACTGGTCTTCTTTACTTTATTTACTTCTGCGGTTCTAAAACAGTTTATTGTATGTTCTGTGTAGTGGGCATGCGCGTACATGTAAGCGGCAGCTGTTCTTTGGGTTTGTCCGCATATACGTTGCAGGGTGTGGTGTGACTGATAACGTGCATAGCACTGTATTCACATAAGTGACCGTTTGCGCACCAGTTCTATTTTAGTCTAATAGTTCATTTCTTCGCGAAGTTTATAACAAAAATAGTAACAAAATCAGCAGCGAGAGAGTGAATGATTCTTTGCTCCGTTGAAAAATCATTGCTGAATGATGAAACTCTGCAAACTTCAAACTATAATCTCTTTATGAAACAGATTACATCTAAAAGAGAACGCAAACAGACCTTTTGCAATGTCGTTGGTGTTACTTGCTTTGTTTACTTCTGCGCAGACTGGTCCTGCTTGCTCTGGAATCAAATGTGACAAACTGTAATACGGAGTATGGAACGTTTATACAACTGGCATAGTTATACATGTAGCTTGGACTAAAGGTTTCTCAACATGACTACATGCTTAAGATTAAAGTCTTTCTGATCTACTTTTTCTGTACTACAAAACCCATCGTCTTAACGTAGCGGCCATTCAATTACATTATACCGATTACTACATGTCATTTCAAGTTTCATCAAAACTATACATTCACAATCGTTTCCATTTAAAGCACTGATGGTAAAAAAATTACTTGCGATCCTTGACCTCGCCAGCTGGCGATAACTCCGTTACTGGTACATGTACAGATGCGATGACACGATGCTCTAGTTGTTGTTGCTCTTATTGTATATATGATGACAGTTACAGTTCTGGATGCCCACAGCTTCCTGAACTCTATGCTGTTGGGAACACGGGTTACAACAAAAATAGCGCATAAACGGTTTCCTATATAGCCGTTAACATACCTTTGGTAGGTTTGGGCGCCTTCAGCGATTTGTTTACTTCTGAATAGACTTGTGGGCCTGATAAAAAAATATAATAGCGGATATTTACTATCTGTAGACTTATATGGTTAAAACCTGCACGAAAACAGCTTCATTTGACTACTTATTATCAAGCCTAAAATGTTAAGGTGTCTCAGTGAAACTGTCAGATGGGTAAGAGTCGGCATACGCCTTGTTCATAAACTTTAATAATTGCTTGTGGCCCAGTTTACTCTCTACAGTCACAACCAAGCCTGTGTACTCTCCAATTTTTGCTCATAATATGAAAGGGGACTCCCTGGCTCGGTTAGCACGCTATCGCAGCACATTGACCCGAACCCTCCCACCGATGCTCCTGCTGGCTTCCTCTCCGGCCGTAAGTGGGAAGGTCTCCTAGCAACCTGCGGATGGTCGTGGTTTCCTCCGGGCTCTGCCTGGTTTCCTCCCACTATAATGCTGACGGCCGTCGCATAAGTGAAATATTCTTGAGTACGACGTAAAACACCAATCAAATAAATAAATCATAATCTTAAAAGAACAGACCACATTAAACAATGTGCACATCGTTTTAAAACCCATTTTATGCTGATTTCAAACATGATTTTCATAAATATTTGCATTTTCTTTCAGCGATGGAGAAATCAAGAGTGACGTGCCGCGGTGGACTTTTTGGACGAAATAGTAGGTATTTATGCGCTGTTACAGAATGATATGAGTATTAGGTATTTTTCTCAAGAAGTAAAAGTTACAAGCTTTTGGTTAATCCCAACACCAGCATTGTGCGTTAAGTGAATGTTTAAAAATAACAAAAAGAAAAATGAAATGAGGGGCTGATAATTCAGAGGGAATGGAGGATGCGCACACGTGGCTGATGACACACGTAAAAAGAAGGACTAACGGCTCTCTCGTGATAAGATCGGCCAAAAAGAGGAGTAAAAGAGAGCTTAGCAGGTTGACAACCAAGTAAAGAGTTGTTAGTGCTGGCCAGTTCTCGCAAAACTACTGCTTGATAGGTGCGTGCAAATATTGTTATTGTCGTGGTGGTCTTACACATCAAACAGACACACCTTTCTGACTCATAGATTAATCAGAAGTACAGTTTTTTCCATGCTGTTTAAGCTGCTATGCTCTGCATGCATCCATGTGTATCAAAATTCAAAATCATCCGAGTTCGTGTAGCCAATAACGACTGATCCAGAACGCCTACAGATACGGTTGGGTTGATCATTAGTGAGACAAAATGGCCCACCCTCTGTGTTGAATTCGAATAACGGCAGGACTTCTCCGGGCTCGTACAAGCTACAAACTCAATGAATATTTTTAATTTCACCGTCACTGATTTAGTTTATAAAGGTACTTCAAAACTTCGTTACGACGTCGAAATCAGAATTTGTTTAAAAATCCAAATTTTGGGCGACCATGTCTCTTTAAACACACAGGAGTGACAAATTCTTTTTATCTGCTAATCATGGTCTGATTGCCATATGACTGTACGATGTACGTAAATACATATGTAGCACAACACCTGTATCTCTATTTAGTGTGGAAATATTACAGGTACAGGTTGTTTAGCAGTAAAAAAAGAATATGTGACGACCATATTTGGATTCAGCACCAAATGGCCTTTTATATGACGCATAATTTGTTTTAATGCGGCATGTTCTTTAAAATTCTTATTTTAGAAAGCATAAGATGTATGATGTATGCTGTTCCCCCTTTACAGAAGATAAAAATCTTAACTGAGGTTCCAAAAAGTAACAATTACAGGAATTTAAGCTTTTCATTGACATGAGATAGAGGTTGAGGCAATTACAGCATTAGTCGTTACAAAAGCACCTTGATTTCATTAACTTGGGTATTATCATTAGTTCGTCAAGTTGGCAGATGTCAGACTCCATCGTGCATTAATGTGGCCTATATATCTGGCCTGACTGCTTACCTGTCTTCTCCTTGTCAACGACAGCATACAATTCTGCTGGTACATTAGAATCTCCGTATAATAATGTCTAAGTTAGAGCACAGTTATGGATATCAGTATATGGTGCATTAATACTCAAAACAGTTCACTAATATTTAATTATTTACTTGATTAGTTTTTTATATCGTACTCAAGGATATTTCACTTATACGGTTGAAGAAAACTGGAGAGAACCCGGTGGAAACCCACTAGCATCCGCAGGTTTAAGCACACCTACTCACATTCGACCGGAGAGAAAGCGAGCATGAGCTGAATTGAACTCACAGGGACCGCGTTGGTGACAGGCTCTTGGGCGATATTTCCATGGGTTCCGAAATTCACTTATGCGTGATGGGTCAGATTAAAGCTTGGTTAAGGCATCGCCGTGTCCGTGGCAATCTCCTTGTGGTATCAGGAGAGATGGATTCCATCCTCCGAGCACTACGACGAAGAGTATCTCGTCACCTACTGAAAGCATGGTATATACATGCACCACTGAGCTATCGCACAGGTATCAATGAGACACCAGAAAGTATCAATGAGGTGTATTAACATTGCATGTATGAGAGTTACAGGTGTTTTGCAATAATGTAAATGTTGTATACAGACATACTCACCTGAGGGTGATGAACTGGCCAACAGATCAACATCTTCATAGGCCTTAGTATAGTTTAGAGCAGATGGGGTTGTACTGGAATAAATTACAAAACGGAATGAACTCATGTAAAGACTTTTAGAAGCTTCTTGTTTACTTACCTCTTACGTTGACAATATTAAATCTGTACCACACTACATGCAAAATATATTATAACTTTTCGATGGAAAATAATCTTAACAGTAAAATCTTTTTATTTCTTTATTTATGTGATTGGTGTCTTACGCCGTGCTCAAGAATGTTTTGCTTATACTACGACGGCCAGCATTAGGGTGCGAGGAAAACGGAAAAATACGGCCATCCGTAGGTGGCTGGCGGACCTTAAATCTTTTTAATATCTGAAATTAAAATCAACTAGAAAATCAAAATGATCTGCCTCAACGTGTAAACCATTACCACGCTAACGGTAAGAGTTATGTTAGTGTTGAACCGATTCTTAAGCGAAAGCTCGCAGCCAGTATTTGAAATTTCTCGAAAGCGTTGATCACAGAGCAAACTACGTTTCACAAATTTTGGAATTTTGTTTATTTTCTGTAGATGGTCAAAAATTGACATGATCGATCTTAGTTACTCCAGGGGTACAAATAATTCTGTAGTAAATTTTGTCTCTGTGTGTCTTACTTACTGTTCACTTGTTGATGACCTTCTATCTGTGAAAGTGAAGAAAGGCAAAATGAATTATTCTCAACTTATGCTTTATCTCTCATTGGGTAAAAAATGTTTTACACGTTTGTGTCTGCTAGAGAATTGACGAAGATCATGGCAACGTGCCGATTTCGTAAACACCTGGTACATGTAAGGATGTAAAAGTCTAAAAAAAACTCGTGAAGAGAAGGGCTCAAACACGTGGATTTTCGTCACACTCACGTTACCAGCAAAGCCTGTTAATCCCCTAAGGTAAACTTAGATAAAGTTCAGGGTTTTATTCTGGCTTCGAGAATCAACACGGACTTTGTGATGTGACGTATAAGGCCTTTTTCGACATGACTGTACTCAAGTTATCTACTCTCATAAACAACCATTAACACGTAAAACAAAATGGGATACATCTGTACATGGGCTGAGTTTTAATGTCATCACACTGAGTCAGCCATTCTCGATCTTTTTTTGAGAGACGTATTATTGGCCAGTCTCTTTACACGCGTGCAGGATTTTTTCATCACAAGTAAGCTTAAGATTAACAGATTAAGTTTTCCACGAGCAAACTCTGGAACAGAAACCTGTCAATTTGACCTAAACATCAATCAACATGTCAGCAAAGATTCAGCTGAGCCCTTAATTCCCTTTGGGTATATCCCTTTACACAGATCGAGCACTCATCCTACCCTTAGAGTAAGACTTAGCAGTTCCCTAAACACCAGTTATATATACCACTTAACAATTACTTCTTTACACAGGTGTTCTTAAACTCATTTGGGCTTTTAAATAAAAACTTGAATTTTTGCCACTAACACCAACTAGAAAAGCCCCGTAGAACAAAGTGCCAGTCTTAGACCGGATAACGTGGCATTAAGACTATACATTTACCGACACGGGTCCATAAACATCTACAAACTTTGCCTTGCCAGCTTTAAATACACTGGCTCCACTTGCCTCAAAAGCTGCACGTGTTTAGAGACCACAAACCAATGATATTCACACAAACAACACTGATTACAGCTCACCTCCGAAGTTTTCGTATTGCCTTGTTGATTGTTCACCACTTGGTACATCATCTGGTCTCATCTCCCTGATGGGAGAATACAATGGTCATTAAAAAACCACACTTGAACTCATGTAGGTTCCAATCATGCAACTGTTCAACACATGACAATTGCACACAAGGCTATGTGACGTGGACATCAAAATAAGAAGAACATTTATTTACATACATATCAAGCGGATGTATGGTTCACAAATGATTAACATGATTAGCAAACTTACTCTTTTTCTTCCGAGGAGGGTTTTGCTGGAAGAATAAAAGCGAAAGTGTCAGTATTGCATTTGCGGAGACCATTAGATGTGCATCAACCATGCACGTTTTATTTACATGTCTATCACTTCTAAATTGATTTGGAATTTTCATTCTTGTAAAGCAAGAAATACACATGAATTAACGGTACAAGGCTGATTGACATACCCAGGGATATTTACAAAACTTTAGCAATAACAAGTAACACTTGCTCTCAAAACAAGGCTCATGTCGCAATTTCACTGGCGTGCCAATCAGAAATTCTATGTGGTACAAAAACACATTTATTTGGGAAAACATTATTTTCAAAACGCCTGATTATGGCTCAGAAATTGGGCTGTAATGTTTCAGTGTTAGGGAAATCAAAGGATGGTAAACAGAATGTCGCTAAATACATCAGTGTGAAACACAGATATTAAGAAGTACAGAAAACAACAACCAAAAATCGTTCACTTTACTGCAGATTTAGAAAGATAACTGACATGACTAACATCGCTGAAATTTTTATTTGCAAGAGTTTTTGCTTCCCTTTGTACTACTGTTTGCACGTGTGTGTTTTGCATGTATCAGGCTTCTGTACTGAATATAGCTTTTTTCATAATTTCCCATTACCTCTCTTTCTTCTGCGAAGGATTACCACGCCAGCAAGGGCAACTCCGAGTAGAATTATACCACCGCAAATACCACCTGCCAGAGCGGCGGACAAGACAATGGAATTACCATTCTGGTCATCAGTAACTGTAAAACACGAGTTTATATAGCCTTCAGATTTAGGTCATAATATACATTTTCCCTCTTATATATGACGAGGTGCTTACATACATTCTTATTCCCACTCTTGAGATCTTAGCTGACAAGAAGATCACTTGTAATTTACCAACATAGTTTACATATCAATATGTCGCATATGCATGAGAAAGACAGTCAGTTTTTTGCCAAAGGTCGATGGTATAACCCTGTCACTTCAGTTCTCACCAACCAAAACAATGACCGCTATGGTATAAGTGGAAAGTTCTACAGTATACTGTGCTTAATAAACAACGGCAAAATGAATATCGCCCACTGGAAAAACTTATCATACAGGCCAGGCAACTGCATGGCTTCTAATTTCGGCAAATTGCCTGTCCTTTGGAACACTTTTAATACTTTTCCGTTTATCTCTTGCAATGCTGTTTATCTCTGAATTTTCATACTTTTCGTACTGACAGATTCTCTCCGCTGGTACGTGGGAAGGTGCACTGTTCATAAGTAACAGTTTAGTTCATTGCACATACTATCATTATATTTTAGAACTCTTCTGTGTTAGAGGTGTGCCTGACATGTCTACTGCGAAGTAAGAGCACGTTTTTTTTCCCCCACTCAGATCTGCAGAGGTTTATGTATCAGACTACGATACCCAGCAGCTGCCACAGTGTCAGTATTATTAGGAAATTGATCGCCATAAATGTTACACGGTTAGTATTGAAGCACATCCATTGACATACACCACTACAGCAACAACATGCACATTAGATAACTTGTAAGGTGATGTACTTCGGTAAGAAATGTTCTTATGATGAAGACGTAGGGTATAGTAGAAATGTTTCACGGAGATCCAATGACATTTTCTAAAGTTGTTGTAAGCGAAAACTATTAGTCTAAATAATGTAAACATTTGCTCATGGGCATACATAAGCCCGTTCAGTTTGTGTTAAATCAGGGGGAACTACCCCGGTCATTAAAATAAGGGGGCAATATTTTGGTTATCTTTATAAAGAATGTAAAGCAATAACCATTTATAGTGTTGTTTACATCATGGTGATTCATTTTTATTGTTCTTTACAGCTTTGTATCACAGGTCAGAGATGCGAGTGAGAAACAGACAGCGCTACTGGCAGTCGTTGATCGCTCTACAGTAAAAAGCTATTGTGGAAGTCAATGGATGCGTTGTATTTTACTGACTCGGGTCACCCTGCGGTAAACTAACTGCTGTTCATCCATGGAAGAGGCAAAACAGAAGGTCTGCTAGCAACCTGCTGACGGCCGTGGGTTTCTCCCGGGTTCTGCTTGGTTCCTTCCCCTATAATGCTGACCGCCGTCGTATAAGTTAAATATCATTGAGTGCAGCGTAAAACAACAATCAAATATATACTTAGTAATTAAAAAATATATACTGACAACATTCTCACCATTACCGATAGAACATGTTTCTGAAATTTTATCAGTAAATTGTACAGAATTCTCATATATATACTTTTACTCGCACAAGTTGTCATCTTTCTTTCACAGTTATGTGAAAGGTGCAGGTCGTCTATAAATTTCCATGCAGCTGCTAACTTCTCTAAGCTTGAACTGCTGCAGAAAGCTCTTGTTTACTTGTTACCTAGATTGATTTCAAGTGTGTACATTTTTCTGTTCACGTGCTTACATGTTACAACGGCCTTATATTTACCTCTAACTTTATAACTCCTCTCTGCCGTGCCACTTTTGTTCCACCTGTTCAAACCATACACCCTAAAGCTGTATTGTGCCTCTCCTCTCGACCCCCCATCACCTGACTCTCAGCCACACCCTCTTCTGGGTGTAATATATCATCAGGTAATCGAACCCAACTAGCACGCTTCTGTTTGTACTTGAGTTTAAAAGTATCAGTAGAAGCGCCATTGCAACAAAAAACCCACGTCACATTGGCCATTAAAACAATGGACAAGCATACTGATTTTAATCGTGTTCTGTGCGTTGGGTGTTTCCTTCACTTGTGTACTTAAGATTACATTTTATACTCTTCAAGCTGTATATAATCGTCAACATACGAAAGTATGCACGGGCATTCGAAATTCTAATCGGGCTTCGACGGGTTTTGCAAGGGATTAAAAACCGAATTACAATATCAAATTTTTGTAATGTGCTGTATGTATGGGAGACAGCTAGTTTTTGCCATAAAAGTGGTGCTCTCCCTTGTTCGGCAAACATACTCAGCTCACTCATTTTCTTACACAGTATCCCGCTGACCTGAAACACTATTTGCTTGATGGTTTCTCATTTGGGTTTCACATAGGTGTCAAGGGTTCCCTTTCTACAATAAAGGACACAGAAAACAACCATCGTTCGACAAAGGGTCATACAGCTATTGTTACCACAGAGCTACAACACGAGCATTCGCTGGGCACGATACCTAACAAAAGACCCTTTGTTACGCCGCCGTTTAAGGACTTAATCTGTTCCTATCCAGGAGTTTTTTCGAAATAAGAAGAGGGAGAACTTCGCCTCATACATGATTTCTCATATTCTGAGGGAGCCAGGATAAATTCACTTACACCTGAAGAATTTTCTTCTGTAAATTATGAGTGTATAGAAACAGTTATTAATCGTGTCTTGTCCCAAGGCAGATACGGCTTCATGGCAAAATCTAATACAGAGGATGCCTTTCGCGTCATCCCAGCCCATCCCCTAGACTACAAATTTTTAGGTTTTTAGATGGAACAACGGTTACTAATATGATTGCTCTCTACCTATGGGTGCATCTTCCTCTTGTAAAAGCTTTGAGTCCAGCCTTTGCAGTGGATCATTCACACATATTTTAGGGCTACCGGAGAATCACATATGATTGATGATTTCATTTTTGTAGGTCCCAAATATTCCATAAAATACAGTCAGCATCTTCAGAATTTCTTCTATCTCTGTGATGTATTAGGAATTCTTATTAAACAATAAAAACGATTGAATCCACCACAGTAATTCAAGTGTATGGCCTTAAAGTAGACTCAGACAAGATGGTGACTCGTCAAACGGATAAACGGAACAAAGCACGTGATTAGCTTTTACAATAAAAATCTAGGAAAAGGTCACACTTTTAAAACTCCAGTTTGTCATTGGATACCTGAACATTTACTGCTCAGTAATTATTCCCCGGCGCGCTTTACTCCGCCGTATACAAAACCCCACAGTGGGTCTTACCAGACCATATCATCGCTCGCGGAGGCTAGAGCCGACATGTCAGTATGGCTAAATTTCCTGAATAACTTCAATGGGAAAACTGTCTTCAGTTTTCTACCTGGTTATCGTTAAATCATATTCGTGTTTACACTGATGCAGCAGGTGTGCATTGTGGCTTTAAGTTAAGGGCATTGAATTTCACACTGCACATGACGAACTGTCTGCACTTACATTACGGTTGCACCATTATCAAACCAGTTACTTGCTCCCTATAAATATACATCTGCCAGTTCTCAAAATTCTGTCATCTGCTGAGTTTGGTCTTTGAAGTCATATTTAATCATTTCTCGACACTCACCCGGACTTTGACATCAGCTTAACAACGGCTCCCATTGCTATTACAATTATTTTTCCAGCACTTTAAGGACTATGTTGGAATTTATTGGGCTTAGTCCACAACGCTATAAAGGCACACAGCTTCGGAAGTGGAGCTGCATGCACAGTTACTTCTCTGGGAATACCGGAAGCAGATATACAACAGTTAGGTCGTTGGAGGTCAAACGCACTGCGAAAGTACATCCGAGTTCATATATTCTACATTCCATTTCACATATGTGATTACTTCTATTAAATGTAAAATTGCGCCATCATATAGTAGGTCATCACATATTATACTCTACCCGGAGGCCAGCATTTAACTACGCCTAGCTTTTTCTATACACAAGTCAAGTATACATAAAATATTTTACCCTTTTGACACAGATGAACATTAATCGCCTGTGTACAAAAACACCGCAGTGAAAACCTAGGGGTACTTAATTAAGCTCTTTGTGCATATATAGATTATCGCTATTGGGAGATAATTCTACTGACTTGATTAATTGAAATGACCAATATACCAGGCCGAATACGGCCCAGCTGGGGGGGGGGGGGGGCTGTGTAAATCGTCCTCCCTGGAATGGCTCAATTGTTTCTTTTGGTAAATCAGGATGTGAAATATGTGAAAACATAAATCAATTTCGTCTCGGGCCCTTCATCAGCAGGTTCACTCTTGTCATTTTGGTGAACGAAAGAAACCTTGCTGACGTAGGCAGAGATTGGTGACCCGAGAATTTCCCTGCCGGACGCATTTGTCATCCAAATCGGCATCTTCTGTTTACGTTATGCATCACCCCTCACTAGCCTTTGAACTATCTTCCCGCCTCCCCCTTTACTGCCACTTTAACCTAAAGCAGATGCCGCTATGTGACGCGCCAAAAAAGCGGATAATACGGACTTGACAGCTGCTTCGTAAAGTATCTGTACAATAGAGTAGTATAGATAATGGGGATTCTGGCCCACCTGCTGCTGGGTGCCGCCTCACCCACCAACTAGAGATCGAATGGTACCGAGTGTTCAGTTTCTGAGCACATCAAGCCATATGGTGTCCAGCTCCATAAACTTTTACCAATTCTTTATGAAGACAGACACCTGTTCACATTCATGATTATGTAGCCGAAGAGCAAGCGGGACCGAACCTCTAATTGGAGAGAGAACAGAAACATACCATAGCTCGACGCCGAAAAGAAAATATGGTATCAACTCAGACGGTTCACCTCTTCTATCCCGAAGCCACCCTGCGGCCGGAGATAATCTCTATAACGGGTGGCTAGGGGTCCCGCGGGGTGACCGCGCCGACCTCTTACAGACGATCTGCGAGAATGAGATGATGTTTGAAGAATACGTTAGCCACCATACCCGAGCGCATTCAGAGAATCATACACCTGCTCCGTAGGAGGATCCACGATCACGATGTAATCACCCTCGAAATCATCGCAGATCCGACTTGCACGCGAAGCCTCACCCGGAAGAAAAACGCGGTCGCGGTCGCGGTCGCCCTCGGCGCCTAGTAGCCATTCTGCGAGACAAAACGCACAACACTCAAACCCGATAGAACTCTCTTGCCTGAGTTCTGTAGGGTTTGGATTTTGTTCACTTCAGTGAATCACTTCTTAGTCGAGGTCTGCTTTAGCGGTCTGAATTAAATCTTTGATTTTGTCCCGGAGTATGGACATGTCGTATGTCTAGTCTTGTATGGCGTCGTCAAGTTTGTGTAGAATATACCCAGTTAGAACCCATCTGAGCCCAATTGAGGTCACAATGAGTATATTGGATAAGAGCGATTGACACATCTTATAGCCGACTTGCGAGTAATTTTACAAGTATATCAAACTCCGGTATTCCTTCTCTCTGTGGAAAAGCTCAATTGGTGGATAGTTTTTTCATGAGGCCTGCTCGGGCTTCCTCCAATCCCTGCTGCACTAACTCGTCTTTCGTTTTCTTATGTAATGAAATCGAGTTATGCCCCATGCGGATTCGAATCTGTTGTTTCATTGCTCGGTATTTCTCGATTTCACCGAGTATTAACCGAATCTCGGTATCCGAAATCCGACCGTCAATCAGCGGTGTAGAGACGTGGTCGGCGATGAAATTAAGCTTACTCTCAGCTAGTAAGCGCATTTCAGTGTGTTTTATTGACTTTGACGGAAAGGGCCGGCTTATAAACTTACCCACCCCACCGAGAAAGTTGCGCCTTCCACATATATAGGCGTCGCAACTATCCTGGATAACATAAGAAACCTACGACGCCCAGACCCATACTTGCCGTGAGTATCACGGTATGAATATCATCAACTGCGTTGACTGCCCAGCAGCTCTGACATCTCTCCCGCATTGTAACTCTTTGTTCAAACTGCTAGTATGTTGTAACCTATACTCGTGCGGATCTTCAGTCGGGGGGAGGGGGTCAGATGGATCTAATGCTGGATACAGGTGTGTCATTTTCATGTAGACGCTCTTAGAATGTTTAATTCTAAATCCGATCTGGGTTTAAAACTTATTCTTAACCGTTTCAACAGAACGCCATGCTGCAGATTTATACGGTTCATCCGCACCATTTGTGGCCCTGCAGCCTGGAGATTGTCTAACGTCGTTTCAACTTGATGAGCTTCATACGTCTTTACCGGCATGACCTTGCAGCCATCGGGCCTTAAAGCCAGGAAGGATGTGGAAGGGCTTAAAAGCTGGATTGTTACCCAATATAATATCCAGAATAATTATGGAATGCGTGGTAACCGCGTCAAACTCACGAAATGGTGTGTTGATATCGAGGTAAGATGGTGTATCTGGTCCTCCTCCGATCGCATAGCTCAATTCCGGCAGTAGCCTCACATGAAGTTCATCTCCCATGGCCATGTACGAGAGGTAAGCCGTATCACCATCCAAAACCTTTCGAACAATACACCCTTTAATGTTTGCAACAGGGCCTGGGTCACAGCCAGATTAATATCCCATTTCGGATCATCTTATTTAGCGAGACCCCAAGCCCTATTCTCAAAATCATCAGATAAAACAAGGGTGAGTTTTGGTTGTGTATTTGGGGCTTCCATATCCACATCGGCGAGCTCATTCAACGTTGGTGGGTCTTAGCATTTCCCAAAGGCACCCTCTTTCGTGCACATACGCCTTCCGGGAACTGGAAGGCCTAAGTCAGTCCATTCACCCCTCGCCGCTCAAAACTATCGACATGTGCCAGATCCAGTAAGGCTATGTCAGTGCAACTAGGACCTACTGGGTCCATCACGCCGGCGAATGTGTAAAGTTACTTTCAGGTATGCTGTATCTATAGCTTGGCAGTAAATGATTAATAGCTTTATTGTAAGCAACGGCACAAAGTCAGCCGAGAGTCTTTTGTGCTGTGGATTGGTAAATACCACTATCCTTCCTAAGTTTATGCTTTCTTGGTATGCCGCAACTGTCCTCAGAAGAGTAGAGCTACTTACATAACTGGTAAACACTGCGGAGATGTTTTCGGACGCGCTCACCTCGTCTAGGTGGACAAATATTTCTTTGTGAGGCGTCAGTTCGGGTAGTTTGTCCACTTTATTGATTCCAGTCATTGGTTCTTCTGCGCTTGAGAATCCCAGGATATCAGCTAGATCTAACAGACTGATAACATAATTCTGTTTCATTTCCAGATGGATACGACCAGTGGCTTCACTCAGTTTCAGTTTAGCGTCCAAAGATCGGAACACTTCTGTGTTAAGAGGAGAGACTGTGTTATAGCCGCATGGCACGACTATGGACTTATCGTTTAACTTAAAACCTGCGTCGGCGCTAATATTCGCCTGTGCGTGCAAGGTCACCTCGAGTAGGGCGACATTTTACTGGCCTTTTAGATGGGCCAGACATGCTGGGAGGAGGACACTACTCCCCTGTGAAACATCGCTGGGTGTGACAAACATATTCCGCAATATGTTTGATAAAGCGTTTTCGTTCAATAGTAACGTAACAATTTACCATGTCGGCGGAGTATATTCGAGTAAAGGGATTGAGGAGCAGAGTGAAGTCTTGCTGATAGATTGCAGCCTGAACAATTCGCGGGTTGCTTTCGACGTGACCTTTCAAAAGGTGCTTGAACACTACACCTTACCAAAAATCTATAGCGACACATTGATGAAGAAGTGGCACACGCGACCGACGGTGTGGTGGCAGAGCCAACTTAATTTCGCCGTATGCTGCTCCACGATCGGTTGCGGGGTGTCAAAGGAAAATCACCTCATAGATGACATAGAAATAAGCAACTCTGTATTCCACTTCTACGTGTACTATCAAGTGCACCGTATTGTGGAAGAGATTAGAGCACCACTCCCACAAGACGATGTATGGAGTCCGACCGGAGGGCATACCAGCGAATTAGCGACGAGTTTCGGGTCTCCCCAGACAGAGATTGGCAACAAATCAGAAGTGGAAACGAAGGATTAGGCGTGGCTTATTATGTCCCGAGGACAGGATACGTGAAATCTACGATCCTACCCACGTGTCATTCAAACGAACACAGGAGAAGTTCCACATTGGTTTCATCTCACAAGACAGCGAGGGCATCGGCCAACTTCATCTCCGATAAAGCTGAAGGAGATGACCAGGCAAGCGTGAAACACATGAACGCCACTATTCGGTCTTATGTTTGGACCATTCTCGGAGCACAGCCACAGAGCCGCAGCAGTATCGTAGGCACGGTAGGCAAGACATTTGACCCGCATAAGCAGTTTTCTGCCAATGTCAAAGGCGCCACAGCGAGACCTGTTAATCTGCCTTCAGCCATTGAGAGGTACCAGAACGTCCTGAGGTACGCCCGCTCCAAGGTGGATTATGCGTTTGGTGTGGATCTGTACATGGCAAAGGAGATCGTCATAGCCACAACACACCAGAAACTCGGGGTCAACGGAGAGGTAAGCTTGCCTTTGGCTGTTTACACACCTTCGACTGGAGAGACAAGCATCATTAAGCCGCAGCCAGCTGCAGTACCCCTATCGACTCCAGTGGTACCGAGATGGGTGCCGGCACGCCGACTCATGTTTCACCGAGACCACCGATAGAGCACGGTGAAGAAAAGGTGGCGTTAGTAATACTTGGCGTCGCCCTCGAGTTTGCACTAATCTGTTCACGCTAGATGTGAACGAACATCCGCGTAAATGACCCCACCTCTAGCGACAACCAGGGATCAAGTATTCTCGGCAACAAAGTTCACGGCCAGGTCCTAATGCGCCGAGTAGCCAGTATATAATACCTGGGAGAGCTACACCGGCTTTACCGGTGAGATTAGTTAGAAACCTGCCCAGCGCTTGCAGGTGCTGTTTTACCTTGTCGGATGGCTCAGGAGGTGGTGTTCGAGGCTCTAGGCATGCAGAGATCCCGATTAGCGCCATTCCGACATTCATTGAGCATCGACGCGATTGTGATGCCTTTGCTCCCGGAACAGGGCGCGTATGCGCTGGGCAAGAGTTGTGTCCTCGTGAAGGATGCGGTTGATGGTACCATGAATGCGGTTGATCTGTAAAAGGAGCTCATGTCTTCCGGCTAAAGCGACCTCGATGCGGGCCGCCCTCTCATGCTAGAAGTCACGTAGCCTTTCATCCACACGGCGCCTAGTGATTTTATCAACACCTGCGGCGTCTGCCTCATCGAGTTTACGCTTTTACCGAGAGATGTCTTCATCGAGGCCTGAGAGCTTGGCGAGGTTGTTGATATCTTCGCGTGGGATAGCCTGCAATACACTATTAAGCCCCAGGATCTCAGGGACAGGCACCTTACGGGCAGGCAGTGGAGGGTCAGTGATCGTAGCAATGATCTCATCGCTGGCCCTACCCGTGAGGCTTTCCTCCGTAATCTGGACTGCATTTTCGACCTTCTTCGTGACCGGGTCTAAGTCTTGAATCTCGACAGTATCGATGTCAGCAGCTGCCTCTCCCAACATCCTTTCGGCGGTCTGAAGGCTACAACAGCCTGAGCCGGGAGCGTGTTCTTGGGATCAAACCTGGTCCATTCGATGAACCCCAGATGGCAGCCCACCCTCTCCAGGCCGCTCGCCTATGGTTATTTGTGCGAGTGGCTTTCGTGTCCGACAGCTGACAATCACGAGGTGGGGATATGATTTCAGAGATCCAGGGAAGTTGTGGGTCCGCCATGACTTTGTAGTAATCTACAGGAGGAGCTCCTGCTACAGCGATTGAGCAACATATGTCCCAGAGGCCCCGATGTCAATGTCAGCATCGTCTAAGAGAACAGTCTGTTCATCGTCTTCTATACGGTCATGGTCAAACGTTAGGTTATCGAAATCAAAGTCTATTATGTTGACTATTAAACATTGCGGCCCAGCGTTCAATAAAAATGACTTCTAACCTTTACGAATGCAAGCTCAATGCTTACCGCCACCTGAGAAGTAACTTTGGATTCAAGGATGTGCGCCAGTCGGTCGTCATCACAAACAACTCGCGTACGATCAAGGAGAAGGAACAGATTTTCCTTCAGTTCCCAAACCTCGGTCCCCATGACTTCATTGTCCATAGAACCGCGAGACTTGCTTTCAAAATCTCCCTGACCTCCGGCGACGACGAGCGGACAGTAGTCCAGAACGTAGGCAATGGTAAAGAGGAACAGGATCAATATCAGCTGCAGTTAGGTGTTGTGGATCTATGACAACGACGTATAGAGAGAGAATTCCCAGTACCAGTGCATCGACACTCAGGTCGAAGAAAAATTTGCCAAAACCCGCCTTGGTGTTGTGGACGGTGCACCCACTCCTGCTGACACTGCTATTGCAGCCGTGTATGGCAACCGATAATACATCCTCGTCGACTTTGAGCTGCTGGAAAAACATATGTCGTTCTTACAGTCGGCTATGGGGGACTGGGGGGGGGACACCGAGGATTTTTAAAACCACCAAATGACCATGAAGGATGTGACAATGGAGAGGGCCCCTAATCAACTGTACAGCCAATGCCTGCGTGCCTACCAGCAGTGGGATGAGGCAAGGAAGTTCTTTGCAGACGGTTGCAAGCGCAATTCCGCGGTGGCCAGGGTAGCGAAAGACCTAGCCGTAGCGGACATCTCCCCTGGAGATCTTTTAACCACTAAGTACGCGCTGTGGCTTGACCTCCAATCCACGGACGAGGACCAGCTACACGGCAGCGGGCGGCGCATCGAGAACGACAATGAGGGAGTGACCATTCAATTCACGAAAACGGTAGAGGGAGCGGGTGCTTTTTATCATCTACCTTTACGTGATCATGGACGCCAAGCTCAACATCGAGGATGGCGGATTCCCCTGAACTCTGTTCTAGTAACTTCTGTCCCAGAGTTATCACGTCTGCAATTATCTTCGCAATGACGGGGTGTGGAAAAACCTTTTTCGCACTCAAACTCCTGGAGGGTCCCTACTGCGGCTTGTTTTCACACGTTTTTGTCCTGTGTCCCACTATATGGTGAAATCGGGTGTGTCAGGAGTGTTCCTGGGTGCGGAGGCCCACAGCTCTATATCTTAGACCCAGGTGAAAGGCTGTATGACTACCTTAGACCCCTTTAATCGGTGTTCCAAGGCGAGCCAACCCTATACGTCATTGACGACAGTCCTAAAAGAGTTACTCGAGCCGACGCTTTGGGACGCCATTTTTCACTGCAAAGATAGGGACTAGTTTGAAGAATGCCTCCGAGAAAATGATGTGATACGTCCGGAGGAGTGGATCAGATTGTGGCAGCAGCAGGCCAAGGAGAGCATGCTAAGCTACTGTTGAAGACTGATCAGCCAGCTTCATACTACATGTTATAATATGCGAAACTCGCTTACTTAACAGAAGCTGGCTGTAGCTATTTTCCTTGCAAATTATCACGTTTAGTGTAATCGCATGGGCTTCATGCGATTATATTGGAGCCAGGTGGATGGTAGTCAATGTCGCGCGTTCCATGTGATCTGTGACTCAAGTTATTGGTCGTTATGGACGAACTGATCCATAAACTTATGAACGAAGACGCTGAGACTGCGTTCTTGGCTGGACAAAAGAAACAGGAGCCATTAGAGGATCAGACAGAAGCGCGGGCTGCCAATCTCAGGCCTCTGTACCATGAAACGCTTGCCGCGCTAGCACCGGGAAACAGAGTATCTTGGGAAGGCACGGACTGTGAATCTAATTGACTCGTTGGGTGACCACGAGGTCGAGAAGCTCTACGCCCGCTTCGAGGCAATACTAGCCGCGGCCATGACGACAACGATAGGGCAGGATGCACTAAAATTGTACTCAGGAGTGGTCAGAATGTTTCTTCCAATCCCGCCCGAGAACCGACCGGCTCTCGCGCGAGACCTGGAGGCCGACCCCTTTGTTGGACATGCCATTAATATTGCTTCCTCTGTGCTGCATCATCCCTACGGCATGTTGCTAGCCCCACTACAAGCTGCTCGTAACACAGCCAGGCACTGTCAATTTGGACAACAGTCCCCTCGAACAATGAATTATGGCGGAGAACCTGACTTCCATCGAAACACCAAGCGAACCCACCGGAGGTGTTTCCTCCGGTGGAAAGAGTAACAGACGGTAAGAAAATGAAAGACCCGAACAAGGTGGCGACCGGGCGTGCCGGGGCCTCTGCCAGAAAGGTCAAACATCAACGATAGCTTGAACAGCTTCGGGCAGCCAAGGAATCACAACACCATGGTGTTTCTATTGCTCCTGCTACAGCAAGACACCAGGATGCTCCAGAACGGGGAGACCCTGTTTCAGAGGCTCCTGGTGTTGCAATGCAGGCTATCTGGACAATTGAACATTCCCACCGACCCTCTCCATATGGAATAACAACATGACAACTCCAGCTACAGACGAGAGGATTCTCGTAAACGCGCTGTATCACAGCGCAGTCGTCTTTCGCAGAGATATGGAATACTCCAGATTGGGTAAGGTGGTCATTGTAGGTACCCTTCCCAAGCCAGGCTTCAGCCCTAGTAATGTCGGGATGGTGGTAATGGACGTGGCCCTCGCTATGGCGACCAAGATCATGCCAATTAAACAGGGTATCATTCCAGCAGCTATTGAAAGGAAATGGCCTCGATCGCTATTATGGTTGGAGGCGCTGTCGTAAATGCACTTCCCTTGTCAAGTAGTAACTTTTTCCTCTCAGGTCTTTGAATGTCCACGGTCGATTTGGAGCGTAAACATCACGATAAAGCTATAGAACAGCTCCAGGCGGTCAGGTCGGGTGGTCTCAGAAAAGAACACAGCGACTGGACTAATGACGAATTTCGTCCACAAAGGCAGGCAGAGTGTACATTTCACGATGTTGACGCCGCGATGCGCGAGTTCGCTCATGTCACGGGGAAAACACCTAGCCCCACAGGCCCCCACCTGTTCCAAGCGACTTCAATACAAAAGGGCCAAAAAGGACATGAGATCGGTAACATCCTCCCCTTGATGGGTGTGACTCGGCTAGTGGCCTATAAACTCGCCGAGTAATCGCTTTGGACAGGTTCGAGGTATTTTCCCATATATAGATATCACTTGGTTATATAACAATGATGGATTTGTCGAAAGAGCTATACTTCGCGATGCTAGATATCGGGTACTGTGCTCGCCGCCACAAGGTTCCTGTCCTCTGGCAGATGTTATGATCTTTAGCGCAGAAGAGTTACTCGACACCTGGCGGCAGAACGGAATCCCCGCGAGGTGGTTCGCAGCAATAGTGCTCGATTCCCCGACCAACCTGCTAGTGACGACCGGGGATCTGCCTGACCCTGTGGCTTCCGCCTGTTAGAGATTGATCCTTCTGCTGGAATACCTTGCCGATGGATCGGTGCCCTTGATTTTGGTGGTGAGAGCATCGAATTGGGCAAAGATGATGTAAGCGGTTGGGAGCTCCTTGTGGTGATTCTGGAATTTGATCTTGTGTTTACCCTCTTACGGCATCTCTGCTTTCACAATAGTCTGGCCGATCCGACGGCGTTCCAGTCTGTGGGCTTCCAGGAGGTTTCTCAGGAATAGCCAAGGAGGCATCGCTCGCAGAAGTGCTTGCGCCCCCGTTGCTTCCTCTGGTCATATAGTAGGCGGTTGAGGTAATATATAAAAGTTATTCATATGAATTTCTGAAACACGAGCATTTGAATTTATGATAATCATTATGAATCAATTAAGTTCAGAAAGCCCACTAACCGTACACAGTGACATTGACTGTATGCTCGACTTCTCCCGTCACAGAATTACCAGCTGTCACGGTGTAGACTCCAGAGTCATTCCTGCTGATCTTGTTGAACCTCACCACGGACGTGTATCTGTGATTTGTCACACTCCTCCTCGGCTGAGCTCCGCGACTCCAGTTTATCCTCGGCTCAGGTTTAGCCCAGATAGTACAGGAGAGCTCAGCTGTGACATTCTCGACGAAAGTGTATGAAGATTTACAGTTGGTAAACATAGGGCCGTCTGAAGTCAAAAATGTGATAAAAAGTTAGTGGAAATAAATCTGTAATGCATGGATTCAATCATAAAGAAGGAGGTTGAATGACACGAGAATGAAATTTTCCCGTGTACAAACTGTTCTTATGTATAACATTAGCAATGATATTATACTTCTTTTTTTTTCGCCTGTGCAAATGTTGCATGAACATCCGAAAACAATAGAAATGACAGAGCCGATATGCCCCAAATATATCTGTACAATTTGCCACGCTTTTCAACTACTGTGGTTTACACAACATGAACAAAGTAAAAGGCAGGTACAATATGGCAGATTGCAAATAACCCATGCACTGTTGTCCAAGTCAGACAATTCAGTCTAGTGTAATTGCGGATAATGAAATAAAACATTCTGGTTACACCAGTTGAAAGCCTTCATCTCGCGTGATTTTAAATTACAATCCATATATGCAAGCTTGATCGATTAGCCAAAAATCTTAATTAAAAATTGAACTAATTAATTACAATTTGTTGAAATTCAGGTGCGTTAAAACAGATAATAAACTTCTAATTTTTAGAGCAAAATGAGCAACAGTCAGGGCGAGTGATACAAACTAATAGGAGAGGCCGAGCCTTCCAGCGGCATTTCATAGGTCGAAAGGGATTGGGGTCGCCGCACCACCCCTAGAAACCCCAGCAGTGATCGGGTTGTGAATCACCTGAGCTCGCGTGCATAAGTAATTGCCAATTGCGGTTGTACGCCGCACGTTCATTCGAGTACATAAATAATTACCAATTATCGGGGGGGGGGGGTAGTGGTTCTCTAATGCAGGTTCGGTCCTTCTTAAGCTGAGGCCTACATCCACCATTATCAATTATCTATGTACGTGGACGCGCCTCTACGTACATAAATAATTACCAATAAATTAATTTCCTTTGCGGTCTGGCTGCTGGGGACCAAGACAACCTTGTTTTTGGAGGCATTTCACATAGAATGAATGGGCCCCAACGCCGCTCCTTGTCTTCCTGAAAGAGCCCGGCCTCCTAAGGACCCTCAGGGTCGGCGAAGTCATTAACATCTTCAAGACGCAGAGTGGCGTCTGGCTGATGGTAAACGGCTGACCAGAAGGCTAGTGACAGACCAGTGTGAACTTGATTTCCTTGTGCGGTACATCATTGGCACCATCGGGGAAAGTGGCACAGTTTTTGGAACACCACGGTGATGCCCACTAGGTCATATCCTCACCTACTACCACGGCTCACAAACCCAGTACGCCCACCTCATGGCCTCTATCTTGGCATATGCCCACATCTACCTTATCTCTATCCTTTCAAGGTATGAACCGCTGGAGGCTGTCCGAGTGGCAACCGATTGCTTGTACGTGAAGAAAGCACCACTTTGCGTACTCCAAGCGGTTTAGGCCTACGTGGCCCCAAAGGCCTGCAACTGCAACGAGGCATGTTTTGTCGTTTGTCTCATAGGGATGACAAATCTTCCTCCACGTGGCCCAGCCCAGTGGCGCGACAAGGGTGAGCGGCTCTATATGCCCATGGAACATGCAGCCTATCCCCCCCAAGCACGAATACAAGAAGCAAGAAAAAGTTCCCTCTCAGCATTGCACCACGTCTCGATGACCCACTGACTAGACATCAGAGGTCCTATCAGAACGGCTGTGGGAGAGCGGCAAAACGACGAGAGCAATTGAGCTCTCCCGTGCCAGAGACCTTGGTCTTCGCCCCGGCCCACCGTCTTGCCAAAGAGATGCAGGCCAGTGTTGTCAAGGTCCAGACTTATCACAGTTTCTTCCGTTGAGCAGTGAACACCGGAAAGGATGGTCCGGAGGTACGAGCAGGTTGAGGTCGACCACAGAGCAAAAGACCCAGCCGCAAAGATCCTCAAAAAGCATACTCGCCTCAAGCTTGACAGAGTATAGTGGCAGGAGATGAGAGAAATGCTCTCTAGCTTCCTTGGATAGGACAGATTTATTAAAGTTTGGAAGCCAGCCTACATCATCTTTACCTCGAGACAGACGTTGAGCAACCGGGCGCAGGAGCTACTATTCCAGCGCCACAAGGGCTACCTCCCAGATTCAACAGCTCCCCTACTTTATCGCCCCGGAGACACGAGGAGAGAAAACATCATGGTTACAATTACAGGCCCCTTATTCCTCGATGGCACGCCAGAGAAGGAAGAGCTCGCCCTTAATGACATTGTTGAGGTGCCAGTCCGCTTTGACGAAGAGGCTATGGACGGTAAGTGGGGACAAGACTGGGTCCCGGCTATGTCATGACAGTCCACTCGAGCCAGGGCCTGGTGGTCAAAAACCTTAAAAAGTCTGGATCATTGACTATTTCCTACAATGGCCAAACCTGGACCACCTTGCTATCTCGCGGGTGAAATATCTCACCCAGCCCGAACGGGTAGTGTGTTCCCCTGAGGAAGGTTCAGAGTTCAGACCCCCAACAGAGCAGCAGTTGCGTAAAGCCATCCAGAGAAAGCTGGAAAGCTCCGGGACCAAGCCAAGGGGCTCATGTTTAACCTGAAGGTTGATCACATCCTGCATCTCAAAAAGCTGTTGCTGTGCTCCCTGCAACATCTAGCTCCCCTGGGTCCACCAGAAAATGATAAAGGCCACGCCCATGAAAACATAAGGCTGACCTAACCGAAAAAGAGGGGCTTTGAGGACTCCATCCCGCAGAAGCTGTGTCGGGGGGCACCACCAGAAGTTCCTTACGGACAAACCCCCGCTGTGGACCATTTAGCTTGTAAGCCTTGGTCACCGAGCGTCCAATTCGGTACAAATCTATGGACCACACTGGATCCGTCGCTTGACAGCGCCCGCCCACAATCTCGCCGGGCTGGTACAGATAGCGAACGCCAACCCCAAAAGGAGATTTTACTCACGCAGGCCAGCGGGACAGCCTGGAACAATGAAGGCGGGCTCTTGTGCCATCGTTTTTGCCTTGCTGGTCCCAGAATGCCGCTTGTGAGTTAGTCGGATTCACTTCTCCACGACTGCGGGTAACCGCTTCACCCATTCACAAGAACGACCAGAAGGGGGTCGCATCTCTTGGGCGTCATCTGTGCCGCTCAGCTAACGTCCGGTTGAAACCCTCTGCAACGCCTTGGTTCCTGTGGATGTGCACACGCCCAGGCCCGACAGAAACCCCAAGCTTCGCGAGCAGCTGGTTGACTGTGCTCATGAACTCCAGCCCAAAATCGACCTGGAGCAGTTTAGGCCACCTCAGAGGCCCCCGCTTATAGATACGGCCCACGGCGACTGCAACATCTTTAAATTCTTTTTGCCCAAAGGCTCAGCTGCCTTGAATCGGCTGGCGACATCGACCACAGTGAGGGCTTACTTGTAGGTCTGCTTGATCGCAAGTCATTTGGCAGAAGGACCAGTTCAGCTTTATGAACCTCACTTGGTGCAGGAACATCAAATTTTGGGTGTGGAATATACCGTGGGTGTGATGGGAAAATCTGCCATATGGCCTGCTTCTTCAGTCAGGCCCGGGACACATCTTCAGAGACCTTGGCAGCAGAAACTCGGTTCTTGCTGGCGGCAATGCCTTTCCAGTAGCCCTTTGGGCTATAGTATGCATTCACCAGGCGAATAGGTAACTTACTGTTGATCATGGTAGGAGGCAGCATGAGCAAGATATTCCAGCTGCCGGATCAGTCTCCATCAGGTTCAGGCCGCTGCTGGGTCGCCAAACAGAGGTTGGTGGGACCCTTGAGCACCTTTGGTGCGAAACGCATTGAGTTTTTTCTTCCTGCCACCAGAGACTTAGGGGCTTGTGTGCGCTGCTAACCAGTACCTGGGCCACAGGAACAGGAATATTGTAGCGGTGAGCATAGCAGTCAACTTCAAGCATCGTGGAGTATAGCTCTTCGGTGAAACCTATCATATTTGATATATATATCCAATCGATATATACAAATGGCATAGAAAATAAATTGAGCCTTTCTTAGTGGCGGCAATGCCTTTCCGGTAGCCCTTGGGGTTATAGTATATGTTCCCCAGGCGAATAGACAACTTACTGTCTACTATGGAGTAGGTTTGGTCAGTGTGGAGACTGGTCAGTGTGCAACAGGCGGCAGTCACAGGCTCAGGCAGCTGCCCGGTGGTCGTCCGAAAGTCCTGGCGGCCGTTTCGTTCTGCAGCTAATGATCGACCGACTCTTGTGCGCTGCTATTCAGTACATGGGCCATAGGGCCAGGAATCACGCCGACGTAGGCATAGTAGTCAACATCCAGCATCACGGAGTACAGCTCTTTGGGCAAACCCATCGTATGTGATATATATAAAAGCGATGCTGACAAATGGCATATAAAAATAACTCGAACCTCACCACTCACGTCGTGCCTGCCATTACGGAGGGGAGCCATTATGATGGTTCCAGCACGGTCTTTTCGGATTACCCGGTGAGCTTTTAGGCGACTAGCCAAGTTATACTCATCGTGAGGAGGATGAAGGCGATCTCTCGTTCCCTTTGGCCCTCCGACGCTGTATAGAAATCGCTTAGAACAGGTTCGGGCCCTCTGGGGCTAAGACTTTTCCCCCTGATCTGAGCGTACTCCCGCATGGCGGCGTCGACAATGCAAAATGTGTGCTGTGCGCCAATAATCCACTCTTTCTTCAGACGCTTTGGTCGTTTTTGAGACCAGGCCGCATGCGCCGCGTGGAGCAGTTCTGTAGCTTTATCGTGGCGCTTGTGCTTTGCATCGACCTTCGAGTTGGAATAGCTGAGAAGAGGAAGGTGCCACCTGAGAATCCAAGGGCATTTACGAGTGCGCCCCCAGCCATCGAGGTAACTAATTTATAATATCTGCAGGGATAATTCCTTGCTTAATAAAGATGTCCTTCGTGGACATTGCGAAGCTGACTTCGGCGATAAGGAGGCGTACATCACGGGACGTGAAATCAAGTTTGGGTGTGGCACCCCCGGCCATTTCGCCTAGAGGGCCTCAGGCAATGGCAAGTCCAGAGACAATACCACATTGATAAAGGGCGTTCACAAGCATCTTTCCATCAAGGACACTTGATGTTTGATGCTCACTCTATATGGAAAATCTTGGTATCTAATTGGTGAACAACATTTTTGTTGTTCAAGCGATTTGTTGTTTCAAGCGCCTGTGGCGACACTTGGTGAGGTAGCCACCAAATACATCCTTCCAGTTCAAGAGTCCAATACAAAGAGTCCCGTTGGCCCGCTAGGTGGAGTATGCACCCTCACCTTCTGAATGTGGTCCTCCCGCCTCTCATTATTACCTAATTTGGCGTCAGCCACCGATTTGGCCTTCCTGAGTTCGACTAACGGTATTTCGTGCTTAGTTTTTTCCTAGCCGAGGCCCCTGCTCACCCTGCGACTAACTTTTTGGGGTTCTCATGACGCTCAGCCGAAGGCGTCTCTTTGGGGGTGGAGACTGTTACCGGTTGTACTGTCGGGTTGTCTGTCATCATCGTCATCTCTTCTTGGGCATGCATGTCCAAATTGAAAATGATTCATGGGAGTCAAAGCTGTTGTAAGGGGAGCTAAATACATGCTGAACGTGTGGTACAGCTCGCATGTGGTGCTGATAAGCGCGTGTTCAACAAATGGATCAGATTCCAGATGGTCAATTAGTTTTGGCAGATTTTCTGGAGGAATTTGTAGGAACAATCAAGCCAACCCCCAGAACATGGACAGCGCGGTGCGAAACAGAGTCTTCCTAACAGCCGAATAAAGCTGAATCTGATAACGGTTATAGAGTCTTTCAGTTCGTCCGTACCGTCTATTTTCTCGGGAGTCAAGATTTTTCCCAGGTACTGTTTGCACCGTTCACCACAAGCAAGCGCGGCTAGCCTCTCTCGTTTTTACAGATTTGCGGCACCATCCGTGTCTTCTGTTCCCAGCCCTTGGGATGAACCCCCTCCATCCGGCTCTTGGGGTTGATCATTATCACTCTGCAGGAACTCGTCGCTAATTTCATCAGTTATCATCGACCCTTACAAGTTCATAGAGAATTTTAAATGACATCGATTATCACTGTTTAACATTTGATTAGCAATGCTTAACATTTGATTATCAGTGCACGATGTACTCAGTAGGTGGATCAGCCTTCAACATTAGCTAAGAATGTTTTGTCTGCAAGGCGATGCGGCACCACGGCGCTTTTTTCTATTGTTGGGATCACAAATTTTTCTCGGAGGCATTTTTAAAACGTTTCTATCGTTGTAGTGGATAATGGAGACCCAGCGCGTCTGCTCGCGTAGATCCTTCAGGACTGAGTTATATTTCTGAGTGACTTCTCACACGCTTTGCTGCGCATGTCGGCTGGAGAAGGCCAGCTCAGAGAGCATGTCTTTTGGTCAGCGTCTTTGTAGCCGACTAGTCGTCAATGGTGAATAAGGTTGGCTTGCCTTAGAATACCGAGCAGAGGGCTCTAGAGTGGTGATGCAGAATTTCACCCGGATTGACAACGTACGACATTGGAATCGTCCCAGATCCAGGGGCGCGCTTCGTAGGCTTGGTCGTGTTGCACAGTGGGTCAGAGAATCACGATTTGCTGAATCACACCGCGGTAGTGCTCCTCCAACAGGTCGAGAATGAACACTGTTTTTCCACACCGGGTCTGTTCGCAGGTAATATCCGAATGGGGAACCTTTGGGAGAGTGCTGTCAGTACACTGCGTTGACAAACCTGCCATCTTCAATTTTAAGCTGGACATCCATGACATCCATCTTTGTTAAACTGACTGCACTGGACCAGCACATTGCTTTGGAAAAAGAAAAATCTGATGTGGTTCACACCGATGAGTTCTGCGCATTGCAGGGCGATTGCGAGACCTTCAGGACGAAAGAGAGGCTGCCCTCGAGGCTGCCTCTTCGAGCCGTGAAGCTCTGCGTTCGCAAATCAATTCGATCGGGGAAACGATCAGCCGCGTTCTTCATAAGGACATAACTTTTTTCCGAGCGCCTTCCGACATTGTTCCGCGAACAGGGGGTAACCATAGCCAGCATCCTTAATGCTTTTGGTTTTATCGCGTCGACTCTGGTGCTTGCGCTACCCGGTGGGGCGGTACCAAGCCCACCAGCCCCACCAACGGCTGGCTTAAAGGAGTAGGTAAGCGAGCACCTGGGGGCCAGGTGCAGGCATCGAGCTAAGCTCACCGGTAAAGCCGCAGCGGCTCTCACGGATATTATAGGGAGCATTATTAGGCAAGGCCGTGAACTGGATTGCCGAAAATATCTGGGCCCTGGTTGTCGCCACAGGCGAAATCATTTACGCGCCTGTTCGACCACATCTCACGTCACCAGATCAGTGCAAGCTCGAGGCCGAGGCTAAATATTACTCACGCTAATTTTTCTTCATCGTGCTCTCTCAGTCTCTCTGCTGGAATCAGCGCTGGAGTTGGAGTCGGCAAGGGTACTGCAGCTGGCTGCGGCTTTATAACGTTTGTCTCCCTAGTCGAGGCGCATGAACTGTGGAGTTTACGTCCAAATTGAAAAGGAGTTTCTGATCTGCAGTCGCTATGACTATGTCGTTGTTATAGCCACTGGCTTTGCCGATTGGTAGGTCTATATTACTTGGCGCCATGTACAGACCCACTCCAAACGCATAGTCCACCTTGGAGCGGGCGTACCCCAGGTCGTTCTGGTACCGCTCTATGGCCGACGGAAGATCAACAGGTCTTGCTATGGCGTCGAGATTAGCTACAAACTGCTTCTGCGCGTTAAACGTCGTGTCTACCGTGCTTACGATACTGTTGCGGCCAAACGTAAGTTTGAATGATGTCATTCATGCGTTCCACGCCCGCCTGGGCAAACCCTTCGGACGAGGATGAATGTGGGCCATGCTTGATAGGCCCCGGTGCCTTGCGAGATGAAGTCGATGTGAAACTTGTAGGGTGTTTGATGGAATGACACTCGGCTGGGATCTTGGTCATAGAGCGATTTCTCGTGTCCTGTACTCGTGATATAATAATAAGCCACGCTTAACCCGTGGTTTCCACTTCTTTATTGCCGCCAATCTGTGTTGGGGGTACACGAATCTCGGCGAAATTCGCTCCTATGCCCTGTGGTCGTAGGAGTTGTCGGCCGGACTCCATGCATTGCCTTGCCTTAATCTCTTCCAGAATACGGCGCACTTGATAGTACACATGGAAGTGGAATACAGAGTTGCTTAGTTCTAGGTGTGTAATGTCTGCTACAAGGTGATTTTCTTTTGATACCCAAAACCTGTCGTGGCGCACCATTTGGCGAAATTGAGTTAATTCTGCCACCAGTCCATCGGTTTCCTGTGCCATTTCTCGACCAATGTGTGTCTGTTGATTTTCGGTAAGGTGTAGAGTTCAAGCACCTTTTTGAAAGTTACGTCGAAAAAAACACGTGAATGGGTCAGGCTTGGATCTATCACCACGATTTCACACGGCTCCGCAATCTCTTTACTAGAAGAAAATACTCCTCCGACATTGTAATTGATTACCTTCCTATTGAAAGAAAACATCTTATCAAGCATATTTCTCAATATGTTTGTCACACTTAGCGATATTGAACAAGGAGGCATTTTCCTCCGCCCGTCATGTCTGGACAATCCAGAAGGTCAGTACGAGGTCGCCCTACTCGAGATGACATTGTACCCACTCTTGGCGATCATTGGCCCCGACGCACGTTTCAGGTGTAACGATAAGTCGATAGTCGTGCCAATCGGCTATTACACGGTCTGTACCCTTAACAAAGAAGTGTTCAAAACTTTGGGGGCTATACTGAAACTTAGTGAAGCTCCCGGCCGTGTGCGGCTGGAACTTGCCCAAAATGCTGTTGTCAGCCTGTAAGATCCAGCTGATATCCTGGTATTCTCAAACGTAAGAGAACTCGTGGGTGCATTAAATGAAGGAGACAAACTACCAAAGCTGACGCCTCACAAGGATATATTTGTCAACCTAGGCGAGGTGAGCGCGTCAGGAAATATCGTCACAGTGTCTACCAGTGATGCAAGTACCTCTACTCTTCTGAGTGCAGTTCCCATATTCCACGAAGACTGGGGCTAGATTAGATTTCTGCTCTTTACACAGGACATTGTTAAACCCACGCAAATGTTGAAAAGGTCCACTTTTTGGGTTAGTTAGGTGGTATGGGGGGAAAGGTTCAGGTTATCATCCAGGGACACGGAGGATACACAAGATATTGACGTAAATCGCTTACATATCAAATGATGTTTCCATTGAGTAATTTCAGTCACTGCTACCACACTACTCACTCCAGAACAATACTTGTAAAGCCATTGTTTCACACCAAAACCAGTGATAATAGAAATGCATGCGTCTTATCATTAAAACACATAGAGTCTACTTAGTTTGTCGTTTCTAATTGGCCAAAGGGTCACACTGTCCGCAACCAATCCCAATTTACACTCTTTTAATACAGAAGAGCATTACTCGCTTGTGTACGAAATCGTCCCAGTGACAACCAACGGGGGGGGGGGGCTTAACTAAATTCCTTGTGCATAGTTGTGGTAAATACATAATGCACCTAGCACAGTACACATTATATCGCGTCTTCTCAACACTAGATTGTGTTGTGTAACCATATCTGAAAAGAAAAGTTTTGTAACTGCTCATACTTATATGCTTGGCATTCAACACCATATCCAAGGCATCCTACGTTGTATAGTTTCAGAAAAGTGATTTTATATGTCCACAATTTACATATGCAATTATGTGGAATCTTATCGGCGAAATGATCTCGTAATATATCTGATCTCATGAACATGGGGTGTTTCTCTCAATTAGTAATGTTCTAGTTATTACGAATGTTACAAAAAATTATCATTTCTTGGTTCAAAACTTTGAGCCGCTTTATGAGTTCCATGGGGCAATACCATTGAGGACTGCAATCGGTCTTATAAATTCTGTCAGTTGTAAGTATTCCGTTTTCTGGGTCTGGCGAAATTACCATAAATTAGAAGAGCCTTTTTATGGTTTTTGATGAATGTTATATAACTTAAAATGCCCTAAATCTTGTTGGTAAAGTGACCACATTGTGAACGTACACATTATCTCAACACAAGAATAAAACTAAAAGGAACAAAGGTAGCTCACATGATTTTGGCGCCCACGACACCCAAGGTGTGCATACTGTATTCCGCATTAAGACGGAGCTAAAATCAACCCCAACATCAGTCCTTTACGACACCAGAGGAAAACGCGAAGGACTTGTAAGCGCATAAATATTTGGTTGTTCTTCATGAGCCATTTAATATATGACCTGCCCATAAACGTTTTCATAATATACGGTAAGAGCAATGTGTCTGTTTTCTATTGATGTTGTACGATTATAAAAATCCGGCTGTGTGGTAGATCAACAAATCATAAGTGTCCAAACGGGTAATAATTGCGCTCTCCGATTAGCAGAGCTTAATTTATCCACACATGAAAAAGAGTACACACAGGACGGTTTGGAAAATGATAATCTTAATAAATAAAACTACGTGGTCTTTGGGAATTTGACTTTGGATATTGTTTAACCGGTTGACAGTCCGAATTTTATGACGGACAGTTGGCTTATGTCAACTGCATCAACTGAATCCTTAGAAAACATAAGTATTAAAATCCTTATAAAACACAAGTGTTCAAATCCTTACATGTTGAAAAACAAACGTTTTTTTACCGGATTGCATAATCAAGATTATTGTTTTTTTGAGCTCAGGTTGTTTCTAAACAATGAATTAAAGTAAGCCTATTACAATGTATTCAAATAAACGTTCCACATCCCTGGCTGGGACTCAATTGTCGTTGTTTTAATTCACCCCAGAGCCATACGTTGGAGCCTTCTTAATTCCTTCTGACTTCACAGTAATGAACTCTTATTCTAACATGTAGGATGAATCAGATGACATTAAAAGATAGTCACATGGACATGGTGATCACTGTTATTAAGAAATTAACAAGAATTGTACATGTTTTAAGACATGAAACTTACATGTGACATTCAGTGTGAGGTTGGATGATGCACCTTTACTGTCCCCATTACCAGGTCTCTGGGCCTCACACCTGATGACGCCACCATCCAGATATCGGTCAATCCTTTCTGTACACCTTTGTGTTGTCAGGAACCCGTGATTGGGCCCTCGCTGTGAGCTCACTTCTGACATCTCTGCTGCTGATATAGGGCTGTTGTTGTTGTACCAGGAGAAAACGACAGCAGGATTGGACTCACCACTGGTGCATGTAAATGTCATCGTGCTGTTTTCTGTGACGTTCACTGTGTTTCCTGGTTGTCCAGGTTGTCCAGACTCTGCCCGGAGGTGTACGCTGTCAGGTCCGACTACATACGTGAACAAACATGACACATAACGGGAAATGGATAGATTGCACAACATGATAATTACAATCATCACCTTTGAAAACAAAGTATAGTAGTGAAAATGCTTCTAGTATTTGAGACATCGACATTATACGATAATAATGCTATGCCATGGCTGTTATTGCCAACTTGGAGAATGAATGAGTGAATGAATGATTATGGGTTAACGCCACATCGGCAATATCTCAGCCATAACTTAGCGAGAACGTGTTCAAAGCAGGAAGCCTTGAAAAGCCCAATTCGGCATCTCGTTAAAACGACTTGGTCTCTAAGAGACATACCAAGAGTATAAGAATTATAGCCAATGACAGGATGATTACCATGCAATTTGTTAACGACCTGCAGCTCCCATTCATCCTGCCAAAGGCGTCGAATATATTTAAGAATATTATATTTAAAATCAGAATAAGGAATTTTAACACTAGATGTGGGTTTATTAGGGTCAGCTTTCGCTCCCCTGACTACGACTGTGTTTCCGTGAACAGCAATATGACTTGGTATCCAACAGAATATAATACCTTTGCCTCGTTTAATTAACTTTCTATGAATTACTAATAATTTTAGCATTAACGGACTTTAAACTTCATTTTGTTCCATTGTCAAAAACGAGGATAATAAAACCATCACGAATAAAGGTATCAAACTGAACAAGGTGATCTAAAGAAAACCACATTGAATATTTGATAATAGGTTTTGGTTTTAAAACCCAAAAAGTCCAACAGGTCCTTTTAAAGTCCAGCAAGCCTGTCGTTAGTCATCCGTTCCATAGTCTTACAGATGCAACTGGTAAGAGCTATGAGACGATAATTATCTGGATGATTATGATCCTTTCCCGGTTTAGGGACGCCTCCCTCCATGATGGCGGAAAATTATCATCAGTTATCCAAATATCATTAAGTAAGTCCAAGATACTCTCTAATGGCTCAGATGACAAATGATTCAGAAGATTATAATATATATTACTGTGGTCACGCGCTGTGTCGGGTGAATTTTTAAAAAAAGTTTTAAGCTCTTCACTCGAAAAAAGACGATTATAGTCTTCTAACTTTTTGGAAGAGAAGGGCAATTTAATTTTCTCCTTCTTGTCTGTAATATGTTGCAATTCAGGAGAACAATTCACGGATGAAGATTTCTGAGATATTGTTTCAACTAGTTCATTGGCTATATCAGATGGAGATGTTAATAAAGTATCACCATCTTTTAAATGCTGAACTTTGGCTTTATTGTTTTTGCCCTTAAGTTTCTGAACTTGTTCATAACTTGTTTAATGTTCATCGAAAATGACAAAGACGAATTAGGAGGAATGTAAACTAAGCATAAAGTGATTGTTTCCGATAAAGAAATACGGACGGCCGCAGCCTGAAGCTCCGTATCCAGGGCAACCGGACAGAATAATATTATTATTCACAAAGATAGAGGAGCCGCCAAAAGTTCGCTCTTCCTTATTAGAATAGGTGCTATAAAGTGTATATGTTTTAAGAGGTATTTTGTCCTGGTCAGATGTTTTCGGGTGAGTTTCCTGAAGACTAAAGGGAACTGGATTTAAAGATTGAACTAGCTGTGTTATTTTAATAAAATTAACCTCAAGACCTCAACAGTTCCACTGTATAATTTTGTATAAGGAAGACATCACGGAGGGAGACGTATTCGTGATTTATGTTTGGACCGGGGGCGGCCTGTCCTAGGAGATGTACTAGGAGATCTTGTAGGTGCAGGTGATGTATCCGTCACGTAACTACCGGGTGTTGACGGACCAACGTCGTCAAACGATCCAAACTTCTTAAAAATTTGGATAGGGTCCTAAGCGGCCTTTGAGGAACGCTCTGTGGGGCCACTAGGTTTATCTCATTTCTGATTTATCAGATTTATATTTATCACCCGCTGCATTCAGTGAAGATTCAACGGGTTTAGAAGATTTGGATTTATTTGCAAATGGATTGTGGTCAGATAGAGAAACAGCTAGAGAATCGGGAAAAGTAGCAGGTTTTTCAATAAGATTTACATCGGTTGCAATTAAGTACTGGCCGTGTTACTCAAAGGTTTCATGAACAGATTCTGTGGCTTCTCTATAACAATTCGCCAAGTGAATGATGTTTGAACAGCTACCGAAACGGAGGGTTTCTTGACAACACTGGCATATGTAAATCTAGTAAGGCCATCCATGACAGAGACCATACGTTTCTCTTCTTGATACGATATATTATTTAAAACATGTCAGTTTATCACGCCATTGACACTTGCTATTACCAAACCTTTGGTAGGAGGACCACCGTGTCAGGTTAGGTATAAATAATTCTACCCGTACACTATACGGCCCAACAAATACTAATATTGGGAGAGACGGTTTATTAAATGTTGCGAGATACGTATTTGTTTTAATAAGGTTCCCGTCTCTCTTTATTACAAAACGTTTGACGTTGGTTACGCCTGGTCTTTCAGTTCCTCTGTTATTTGTTGTTCTGTCATGTCATATAGATCTTGGTCTCTGTCACGGATAATGCCGTGAGAGCAGTTTAAGGTATTATGTGGGGTAACAGAAATAGCCTGTTCCCCAATCTTTTGAATTTTTACTAAATTAAGGTATTGTTGTTTCGTGAAACATTCTACAAGAATTTGGCCAGATATCATTTTTTAAACTTGTTTCAAAGTTCCAGCTTCGCTCTGCAATGTTTTTTTTAATAGAAAGGGTTTAATTTTCATCTTTACCTGATTCTCATTTTTATTAGATATCACCAGAGAGGATGGAAAATATTTATTTTCCCATTCCACATCCAGTGGTATCTCGCTTTACATTTTCACCCCACAACTGTCGAGTGCTGTGACATAGAAACGTTTGCACTAAGGGAATCAGAGTAAGACATAACGAAACGGTTTAATGGTTCATAGTGCCATATCTCTCACCAGCCGGAGTGCCATTACATGTACGACGAAACTCAGCCTGCGAGTAACCAACAGAAGGAGCGACCAGAGTTCCACGCCATCCTCGATAAGACCGATTTTTCGATCACACTCGAACAGGTTCAATCTAAGAAATTAGAAACGGCTTACCCGACTGGCCCTACAGCCACCGTCCAGACATCCGAACATCTCACTAAAAGCGTCCAACACGGAAAGTAATCAATTTATACCAAATCGAGATATATGAACGTTGATATCCGGACATCTGGATTGGCTTGACCAGCCGATTGATCGTAGCCGTCCTCCGACCGCCCGTCTTTGGAGAAGGAAGGGCCGAAGTGGCGTGTTGGGCGTGAGAATCTCGCAAGACAAACCCGCCCCCAGCCACCAGGATCCCGTCCTGCCCTATTACGGGTCGCAACCAACGACAAACAGGTTGCCCCTTTTAGCCGCCTTGTACGACAAGCCCGGGGCGGCTGAGCAACTATTCTATTCACGGAACGACACGGAAGAGCCCTAAGTTAGTCGCCTTGTACGAAAAGCTTGGCTAAAGAACTGAGGTGCTACTCTTTTAACTCCCGGAGACCCCACTGTGGCCATCTTGGAGAAAACTTGGAAGAACACAAAAGCAGCATATATACTGCGTTGCGAATTAATGAGGCGGAATAAAATATAACATGTACCTCAACGTGAGATTTTTCATTAACCATATTAAACATGCTTCAGGTATCAATACGTATATATATGGTGTAAGCAACAGATAATTTCTATCATACATAATTGAGCGGCGTGTTGCCTCGCTGAGGGTTAAGAAAGAGGGATATGTATAATGTACAATGGTTTAGGTTTCTTACATTGTTTTTTGGCATGTTTATTAATAACACAACTACTTTCTGCACACACTACTTCTGACATTTTGTTTGTATTATTTCATAGTACATGTATTCTACAGATGTTATTTTACCAAGTAAGATGAAGACTGTTTTTGCGGATTTGTGACATGTTGTGAGTGTATACGGAGAATTTATACGCTCTTTATTAAGACTGGGTCATTTACTAGTTATACCATTAGGAAAAGAAACTGATCTGTTTTAGACGTAATTGAATAGTTTTGCTATTTTACAACAGAGATGTAAACCAAACTCTTTATTTATCATGGTCTTGAAATGTTTCTCCTATAGCGTGTAGACACTTATATATAAATCATAGAGACACAAAATGGCTGTGTGCCCAAAAGAAAGTAAATTACACCTGTTACCATATTAAAATTTGTTATACCGATTACACATGGAGTTCGTGTATTTGTTCATCTTTCTTTAACTTAATAATGTTAAACATGTATAGAACCGATACACAAACTCACACGTGACATTGAATATTCTGCTCCTCTGATCCTCCCATCCTCTCAACGCACCGTCCTGTTTCCCATTACACACACACGTCCTCTGGTTCAGGGACGCATTGACGGCTATACTGATACTGATCTGCTGACTCTCGTCGTTAACAGAGACAGTGTTTGCCTGACCACACCCCGATGACCAGGTGAGAGCTGGTCGGGGATTTCCTTTTCCCACCTGACAAGTCATGGTCAGAGTTTCTCCAGACTCCACGGCTGTGTTGTTGACATAACCTGACAGGAGGACGCCACCCTTTGGAGGATCTGTGTGTAAACATTTATGCCGATATGTATTTCCACCGTAAATAACTATGAACATATTTTGCTAGTCATAACATAAGATGTAACATATAGGAAGGTATGCACAGATGCAACAGGATTTCTCTGAGACTTATAAAGATAAAACGAGTACATGTCAGACTGAGAAAATTTAAGCCTAATGTCGAGTTCTCTCCCTATGCTGATAGTTACAGTAATTTACTTGTTTCCATATCCGAATTTTTCCAGGTGTCTTGATGACTTATGCGTGGAGGTCATCCAGATTAATTAACGTGCTAAGTAACCATTCCCTGTAGCGTCTCAAGGAAAAATGCCCGTTAGACATAATTGCTTTTATTTTTACCAGATTGGAATTTTGAATACATTTTTTCGGGATATGTAAACGTCAGTGCACAGCATTATGGGGTAGAATTAAATGACCACTGACTGTGTATGGCGCGCTATCGTGTATGTATCCACACAGCCTAAACAGAAAGGTGTCCACTTATACGATGGCGAACAATTTTGTATGTGGAGACTAGCGAGTGTGCCTGGCGAAATTCTCCGGGAATTTACTGACGAACATTCCCACTTATGAATAACAAATATACATGGAATTTCCTCCTTGTGAACGACAAATACGCACACTCCTTCGATGGAACACAAGTGGTCTTCTACGAACGGAAAAATATGCAAACGTCTACACAGGCGAAGTAGATTGTCTATTGACAATAATTCCCCACGAAAATCGAGAACGGGTAAATCTACTGATTCTCTGTGGAATGCATGGCTCGAACCAGTATGTCGCGTGCCCTTTAATAATAACACGAAGGTAGAGGACTTGTTTGTAGGCGACATTCTGACACTAATGAGACACGAAAATGAGAAAATACGATATTCATAACAAATGATACCTGGCAGTATGTACATATTTTCTACATATTACTACTGAAATATATATACTGAAGAGGAATATAAACGTAGCACCCAATATTTTGATCAAATTAACTCCATTATCAAATTCATTTGGATATCGTTTTGCACGAGGGCATAAAATGGACTCTTAGCAATACATTTCCATAACTGATGGAAACGGAGAAGCGATGGTAACGCTGAGGCACATGTCGAGCTGAAATGCTACCTCATGGCGCCCAATAAATACGACGATTATTGGGAGCAGGATTTTATCACGGCATGTTCCCGCATTACCGTGGATGAAATGAAGTTGAGCGCTATGGTCATGACCTATCACCATCCACAAAAGTACACAAAACCCGCAGCATCCCATCGGCTTTGTGTAGCTAAAAACAGGATTCATATGAAAACATAGTGCGCCGCCTTCGTGCCAAAGGCCAACGGACATGAATGTTAGCCCCATCGCGCCGGCTATTGCATCGAGCAGCTGTAAGGTCTATACCCCGGAGTGGTGTACGGGCTCGGCAGTTCGCTTCTCTGAGGCAATTCCGAATCGTTTGAGCGTAAATCCGATTATTATGGAGGTCTGTTGTTTCATTAGCTGTAGCAGTGGGCCTTAGTCAGGTTGGTTACACGCGGTGGGTGAGCATGTGGGCAATAAGCTGTCATACTAAATTCTTCATGACGTCTGCTGAGACGACTAATCGTTCACACATTAAAGTTAAAGGCTCTGGTGACAGATGTAAGTGTCATGCCAGCGTCATACATGCCAATGAGGCGCTCTCGTTGGTTTTGTGGCATCGTTCCTTTTTAACAGAACTTCTGCTGTACGGGTGGCCTTTTGTATATCTGATGGTAACTAGTTCCAGAGGAGACCTTATAAGTCACTGAATACTACAGATAGAGCCACACCTGTCTGACGGGTCAAAATGTTGAATGGGCTTAAAACTGATAACAGTCCGATTTTGGATACTGGAATGTACACACGTGTGGGGATTTTGCTCTTGGCCATCCCATTATAATGGCAAAAACCACAGCATTACCTTGTGAAATATTGCAAACACAAGTGTTGCGTTTATATTTTTGTTCAGTTTATATTTGATGGAAAAACTGTGCCCAGCTTGAAAGAAGAAACTTCAGAATGGTGTGTTCTGAAAGGACAGATGGTTAACGCGGTATACATGTAATTTAAATAGGGTGGATATTTATGACAAGATCTATACTTACATTGCACATTGAGTTCATGGAGTTGTGAGCGTACAGGAGGATCCGTCACACTGTTGGAGGCGTTACAGTACAGCTCAGCTCCGTTATCCTCTACTCTAGCTGTAAACATCAATGTCCGGTTTGTGGTTTGTACCGAGCTGGAATCCTGGTTATAGTCATTCAGCGGGCGTAGCTCCCGAACATTACCGGAACTCCGAACGTAGCCCGTTATACAAGCCGGGGGTTTACTGGCCGAGGTCACACAGGCAAAGGTGCCGTTGTCACCGGCTAACACTGCAACTGGTGGGTTCGTCAGAGTTACTCTGGTGACCATAACTGTACAGGAAAAATACAAAACCTTTAAACTACTGGCAGTAAATATAAAAATAACCTCTGCCAGCCGTATGTTATAACTTTACAAAAATGTAATCTCACGTGAAAATCCTGCTTTGTCATATGCGCGGAAAAAGTCTTGACATGAAAACGCTTTTAAGGAAGATCCCAACCACACTATTTGAACTGGTGTTTCCTTATGCAACGCAGACTTTATGCGTGAAGGAAAGGAGAAGAAGAGTGAGTTATATCGGATAAAGAAAATTTGGTGTACATTTCCATAAGCGCTGGAAATATAACAACATTCCATCTTGAAGGCGCATGGATTACTGCCCAATGCCTGAGTAGGTGGTAACCCGCTCCTAGTATTTTACCAGTATGCGAATTCAGTAGATAAATAGCAGCATGAAGGAAACTGACTTGGGATTGTATGGGGAACAGAAAGAATGCATGTGTATTCAGCCTGAATATGATTGGAATTGGAATTGGAACTGGATTGATGCGTGGAAAAAATAAAAATGTTGCACTGTCTCCCAATAAAATACTCTGCTGAGATGCAACTTAAATCTATATTCTCTCTTCGTCCTTTCAATGCGGTCTGTATAGTGGATCGTTATCGGTACCATCATTAATGGACGTTAGCACATCGTTCAGGTCTATCCTTTCTGAGATGTGGTGATCGATAACAAAGATTTACATTGGCAAGTAATATCCCATTCAAACAAAGTGAAACAAAAACGTTGTTAGTGAAACTCAGCTCAGACAAAAACTACGAAACTGGCTTACTAATTTGGCTGCAAGAGTAAGTTGCTAATGGCCGTAAATATGGCTGAGAATTATGTATATGTCAGAGCTTAGTAGATAATTCTGAACTTTAACCGGCCTTAGTCAATGCCTGGTGATTATCTGTGCGTAAAATGTAGCTATCTGTATTGTCCGCCATACATACATATATGAGCTGTCCTACTTGTGTATTGGCGACTTGGTGTTGTAAGTCTGTATTTTTTGCCCGCTGTTTAACACCACAGTAAAGAGTTCACCACTCATATGAAGGTGTATTATATTGATAATAATATTACGTGATAATGCTATGCTCATCTTAAACGAAACAAAGATATTGATCACCTTATTATGGAAGCAGTAGGGATTAAAAGTTGTTCTATTCACCAGGAAAAACTATCCCCTCAGTCATTTCTCTTACTCAGTCCCCTTAGTCATCTCTGAGTAAAATTGCCCTAAAGAAAACTACACGACGCAAAAGTATTTCCTGTAAATATTATAAGGGTACTGACTTATGCCAGTACTCAGTGAAGTACACTGGTGAAGTCACTGATGAAGTTTGTGTGATTTATTTCCCACTACTTTTTAACGACAGTGTGTGGCTATTATAAACTGCTTAAACCGCCACAGTTTGGGCAGCAGAAGGGGTTATTTCTGTAAGGAATAATACTATGTGTAATAACAGTGCGATATTTTTGTAGCTGTAACATATGTAATTCACTTTACAAAGTTATGAATGTGCTCGTTGTACCTGTACATTTCACGTGTGGGACTGTGACAAACTGTTCAGCTTGTCTTTGCTTAACATATTCCACAGTGCTTTGAAAGACAATATTCTAAGGCTTCTCCAGAACTAAAGTGACATATTGCCTCTTCAATAAAAGTTGACACCTTGTATATCATGTATTCTCTCCTCACCCGTGGCGGCCATTTTCTTTGTTTACAACGAGCGAGTGTATCTTAATATGTGGTTCTGAACTCAGCTCGTGTTTCAGCTTAGTAGTTGCTTTAGCATGTTCTGAATTGTTGTAAAATGTTCCTGTTGAATAATTGAGTATAATTTTTTACTTTGATAAGAGCAATTTTTGATGTGTGCAAGGAATGTTTTGCGGACAATTTTTGCATGATATTTTCCTACACTCCTAGCGCAGTGCTTGGCGTCGGGAGTAGCGGGACATTCAACAGTGTTTATGTTTCTTTCCCAGGGTAAATATGAGGTGCTTTTATGGAATTTTATTAGTTGGGGAATAATGCTCCTCAGAATACATTTCTATGTACACAAAATTCTTTTGGTTATGTTGATCGAAATAATTTTTACTATGATCTGCAGTTGACACTGCGTGATGTGGAAGTAGGGATAGCCATACCCCAAACTGTTCAACACGACCACAGGCCTTTGGAGTATGAGTATGGGAGGCTTCCCTGTATTTACAGATGACACACAGCATCTCAAACGGTAAACATCTAACTATATAATAATACATCCTTTAGTGAATACCACTATATTTAGTGGTAAATAAATGAATGATTGGATATCATATATAGATAAAAATACCATGGGTTAATATGGGGAGTTGGGTTTCTGAAAGTGGTGTCACCTCCCACCACACTAAATACTAAGCCTAATACATCACAACACATGTTATGTATGGGTGATACATCAGTGAAAGTGAAGTATGTAGCAAATTTACTTTGACTGCCAGAATAAAGAAGTGTGTGTTACAGAAAATACTGATTTATGTTCATTGATCAATTGGTGACCTGTATAACAGTAATTGGTGTTTACAATGGTGTCTGAAGTGGGATACCTATACAACTAGGTATCATGTGATGCGAACAATTTGAGTGGCATTCATACCTGTTTAATATCTCACCCTAAAGGGGTGACTTAAAGGAACTTGCATTTCCAAGTTGCGTTTTTCAAACTGTTACTCCCCTGTGTTAACCCATAAAGCCTAATTAACATGGCTGACAGTCCAGATCCAGAAGTGATTAACATGTAGTTGTTGAGCATGCCGATGAGGAAAAATTCCAGCTTTGATGACCAATATGAGGATTCCAGAGACTCAGACTTGCCCGATATAGCTGAAAATTGTGATGAATCCAGACCTGCACTCGGTCAAGGTAATAGAAGGAGGAAAGGCTTTCCGTCTGAAGCCTCACATCATGTGAAAGGTGATAATTCACATGCTCATGGGTTTGAGGATTTTTACTCTTATAAAAATGAGCGAAGTGCAATTATCAAACTAAAAATTACTCACAATAGGATTGTGGACACCACGTGAGAAAGTACGAGCCCTAGCAGCCAGTTTAAGAGGTCCGGCTAGGGCATTTTATATTGATCTTTCGAAAGAAGAGAAGCGCTACTTCCCTGACTTGACCAGGAAGCCGGAGGAACGTTTCGGCAGTAGCCGTCAGCAGAATAAATGTCTCTCTAAACTTGAAGGCAGGGTACGTCAACCAAACGAAACTAACTCAATTCTGGGTGATGAAAAATGGCACAGAAAGGATATGCTAATCTAGATGTTTATGCTCAGGAGGCTTTAGCTTTAAACCAACTCTACAAAAGTGTATCTGTCGAAATGAAGTGCAGCTGTTGTAGAGGTTGTAGAAGCATAACTGATGCTGTTGATGTTATAGAAGGTTACGAAGAACTTGTAGGTGAGAGGGATAAGAAGAATTCTGGGCCTTTAAGGGTTACACAGAGAGTTGATTCAGTTTCTTAAGAGGGTAGCATTATTGGTCTGGAGGAATTGTTAGAACGCCTGGAAAAACTTGAGAGTAGGATTAGATACAATTCTTATAGGTCTTAAATCAATGATAATAACAGGACTAACAACAAGACATCTGGTAAACGTGAGCAAGGAAATTGTTACATATGTAATTCTCATGCCCATTATTGTAGAGATTGCCCACAACGGAAAGGCAACGGCACTCAGCCACAAGTTAATTAAAAGGGAATCGACAAGCCTTCTACCTTGTAGGCCAGAGACAGACGGGGAAGGAGAGGCCTGAATCAAACATAGTATTAGAAGGAGAATAAGAAAGTAACATTGCGTGTGGGTCAACACAGTGAAATAGGAAAGTGGTATGCTTGCTCTAATAAAGGGAGTAGAAGAGCTTAAACCATTATTGGTTGACAGTGGGTCAACTATGACACTATATTCGAAGGAAATATTTGACGCTATACCTTCAGTGTCAAGACCGACACTCAGAGGACAGCTTGGCAACATTCTTAGTGCAAACGGAGAAAGACTAGAGCTTTATGGTTCTGCTGAGTTGTGATTGCAGCTGTGTAAAACTGTCTATCGTCACAGTATTACAGTATGTGACATAACAATTCCAGGAATACTTGGGGCAAGATTTTCTCTTAAAACAAAGTAACAAAGGTTGATTATAAGTGGATAAAGCTGGAAACTGGAAATCTCTACCTTGTTGGATTGGCGGTGAAACACAGGTGAACTGTGTGGTTAAAGTTGGCAAAGACCATGGCAATAACAGATTATTCTGTTGGGTGGCTACCAGTTTTGATACCAAAGGCTGACTGTCTTGGTCCAGGGTGACTGGACCATAAATGAAACTTGTGACTGAGAAAGGTGTTCGGATATTGAATGGCATTGTTGACACCAGATCACAGCAATTAAGAGTCCAAGACATCAACTATAACCCAGACAGTGTGACATTGCATACTGATATGAGGCTTGGTACATGCCAATCCTTTTTTGAGATGGAGCCAAAAGAGCACAAAATGCGAGCCACAACCATGGATGGTGAAGGATTGTCTGAGTTACCAGAACACTTAGAGGATGTTCTCTTCCGCAGCTCAAGTAATCCGACTATGGATGAACAAGATAAGCTAAGACAGGTGCTTATAAAATATCAGTCAATTTTTGCAAAGTCTTTAGAAGACCTTGAGTGTACTGCTAAAATAGAGCATGCTATAAATACTAGAACTGCCATCCACATGAGACAACTACCACGTAGACTACCTCTTAGAAAGAGAGCTATTGAGAAGGAAGAAATACAGAAAATGAAGCAGGCCTGTATTATTGAGCCATAAACAAGTCCTTGTGCGTCTCAGATTGTTCTGTGTACCAGAAAGGATCGTTCAACCAGGTTCTGCATAAACTTCAGGAAGGTTAATGATGTAACTAAGAAAGACGCATATCCTTTGCTCAGGATCGACGAGTGTCTACATTGATTAACTGGGGCTAAATAGTTCAGTTGTCTTGATCTGCATTCTGGATTTTGGCAAATTCCACTTGCGACAGAAGACAAATAGATGAGTGCGTTTTCTACCAGTCAAGGGCTGTATCAGTTCACTGCTATGCCGTTTGGGTTGGCCAATGCTCCTTCGACCTTCGAAAGACTCCTGGAGTATGTCCTTAGAGGCCTTCACTAAGAGGAATGCAGCCTTTACATAGACGATATATTTGTACCCGAAGAATCCTTTGAACAGGCAATGGAGTGACTAGAGTATGTGTTTCTATGGCTAAAGGAAGCAAAGCTGAAGCTTAAACCATCAAAATGATGCCTGTCTCAGAGAATGATCAAATTCTTTGGACGTGTGGTGTCTGAGGAAGGTGAATCTACAGATTCAGAAAAAAATATCTGCAATACAATAATGGCCACAACCTAAAATGCCAAGCAGGTTCGAAGCTTTCTCGGAATTTCTTCGTATTATCGACGGTTTATTGCAGGATGTGCCTTCATTGCACGGCCATAACACAAACTTACGGAAAAAAGGGCGAAATTTAATTGGGCTTTGAAATGTGAAAATGCATTCCAAAACCTGAAAACAGCTTTATCTCAGCCACCTGTTTTGGCTTACCCAGAGCCTAGTCGAGATTTTATTCTTGACACTGACGCTAGTGACACAGGAGTTGGTGCCGTACTTTCTCAGGAATTTGACGGTAGCTTACATGAGTCGTACCCTCAATAGACATGAGATGTCTTAGTGTGTCACAAGAAAGGAGTTGTTGGCTGTCATTACGGCTCTGAAGAACTTCCATCCTTATGTTTATCGACAGACGATTTTACTCAGGACAGATAATGTTGCAGTTAGCTGGATGAAAAGCCTTAAACAACCTACAGGACAAAAAGCACGATGGTTAGTAACACTAGGGACGTATAATCTCGAGGTAAAGCATTGAGCAGGACGTAGACATGCAAACGCTGATGCACTTTCCAGGACAACATGTAAAATATGTCCAAAACAACAGGAACTACAGGATTCAGTTGTTCATGACACTAATTTCAACACAGACCATGCAATTTATCAGGTCCGAGCTATAACGAGAAGCCAGAATAAACCAGAGCAGCTTTCCAAAGCTATGGGCATCCTTGAAGGACGGTCCATTGATAATATAAGGCAGCATCAATTAAAGGATAGTGGTGTTGGACCCATGCCATTGGCTGTTGAATGTAGCGATAGGCGGCCTGACTGGTCATCAGTCTCTCACCTCCCCTCAACTCTTTGGTATCAATGGGACAGACTGATTGTGAAGGACGGTATCTTATACAGAAGCTGGGTAGACAATGACAGGACTCTGCCACAACTGATAGATCCAGGGGAATAATATCAGTCTGTGATGAAACGTTACCATGATACACCTTCAGCAGGGCATCTTGGAGCTGACAAATTGCTCGGTAGAATCACACAGGCATTTGTTGGTCGCACATGAGGCAACATGTCCAGGAATATTACACAAAATGTGATCGATGCACAGCACGCAAAACACCACAAAATCTGGGTCGGGCACCATTAGGGCGATATCTTGTTGGAGAACCAATGGAACGACTAGCTGTGAATATTTTGGGGGGGCCTCTGCCAGATACCCTAAATGGGAACCGTTATGTTCTTGTATGGTGGACTGTTTTACTAAATGGACAGAAGCAGTAGCTTTACCATACCAAGAAAGCTCTACAGTTGCCAAGGCCTTAGCTGACAACTTTGTCTTTTGGAACTTCTATGCAAATCAGTTCAGATCAAGGGACAAATTTTGAATCTCATGTTTTCCCAGGTATGTGTGATCTTTTGAAGATTCACAAAACCAGAAGTACATGTATGAGGCCACGGTCAAACGAAAGTGTAGAACGCTTTAACCGCAGACTTGCCTCCATGCTTGCGATGTATTGGCAAAAGGAACAAAGGAAATGAGATGAGTACATTCCTCAGATCATTCCTCAGATGGCATACATAGCATCTAACCATTCAAGCACAAAAAACATGTCCCCAAACATGATGGTGCTTCAAGCAGTAGTGGAAAGCCCTGATGAGGAGCGGTGCGGCTTGGATCCTGATTCATATGTAGCAGACTTACGAAGAAGTCTCCAACAGGCACACAATATTGCAAGAGTTGTCCTAAAACAAAGGACGGAATATCAGACACGTCATTACGATACAAGCTCAAAGAAACGACTTCATCAGCCTGGTCAGCCTGTTTGGTTATATCACTCCTTGAGAAGACCTGGTGTGTGCAGAAAACTCACTTGTCAGTGGAAGGGACCCTTCGTCATAACGAAGAGAACTGATGATATGACATACATGGTGAAAAGGTCATCAAGGCAAACCAGAAAAAGGATTATCGCATTGAGCGTCTCATGGAGTACAAGGGCAATAAAACATCGACTTGGAGAAAACAGTTTTAGACAAACATTACATCCTATATAAGGCATCTATGTACAGAATAAAACTAATGTCCGAATCATACACGTTCAGCAATGGTGGTGACCTATGCGTTAGTTAGGATGAGAGTCAACTGGGGAAGTTAGTAGCGTACGGATATGGGCAACTCATCATTGTATGGGATCGGGGTATGCCTGATCAACCTAGGCCTGACGCACAACAGACTCTCCTAACATTTCATGCTTGGTGTGAGGTGGTTGCGTCCATGGCACAAGTTGTAGAAATAATTCTGGGGGGCATAGTTTTAATTACGATGCAGTTGTGAGATATAGGATGTTATGTTTTCCATTCGGGTTGTTTTGCCCCTCTGTATTATGCCTGAAATGACGGTGATTTTCTGCTAATTCAAGAATTCTGAAGATGGTGAGATGTATGCACTTTCTCCAAAGCAAAAAGGAGGTTAAATATCATCTTCAGTCATGTGGACATCGGTTACTTGAGGTTATATTCTGTACAGAACAGGAATTCATGGTGATTCATTGACTTGAAACGTCATGTACAAACTCGTCACAGAGAGCCAGTTCCATCCCCCTCCCCATGTCTGTTTCCTCTGGATTTGTCAAACCATATGCCTGTTGAGACGAATGCTCCCTCTTCAACACCACCTTCACAGTTTATCATTGATTCCAATGAAACGGAATCACAGCGCCGCACAACCAACATTTTGCGCTATCGTTGTCTGCCTTTAGTGCCTCCAGCAGGTAGAGCCTGGGATGCTGATTGTGCAGTTATCATTAATGCAGGCGTCAACACCATTGCATGACGGACACCCGCTTACTCCAGTGGGAGTACTTATGTATGACCCTGGAGATGAGCAAGGGCAAATGCTCCACCAATAAAAGCAGGCAAGACCTGTTGGACATATTTAATATGTTCGCTCTCACAGGAAGTTCCACGCGGGCACAGAAATCTTGTCCAGAGAACATATCATCAGTTCTGCGTAGAGTCAGGTACTAGAATTATAACCTGTTGGTGCAAATTGCCCTTCGTAAGAAGGCTCCTTTTGCAGAAAAAATTTTTGTCCATGTTTACGGCTGCATGTACAACAAGAGATACGTCAACAGATAGTTGTATTAAATTTCTTGATACAACAGGCAATGAGATACGATTGGAGCTTTAAATACTGATACATAATGAAGTTTGACTTACCGGCTTTACCATACTCTGTTGTCTTCGAATTGGACTGTACCTTATCACTTTGGATTGTGGAATTATCTTACTTTGTTGTCTTTGAATTGGGCTGAGCCTTATCACTTTGGAATGTGGAATTATCTTACCTTGTTGTCTTCGACTTGGAGCGTGCCTTATCACCTTGAACTGTGGAATTACCTTCACTTGGACTTATTAGTGTTGTGAATCTTACCTGTTTCCAGTACGGTGGACGGTGTTGTACTACACCTGGGCGGGACTTTACCCGTGATGTGAACTTTATTATATCATCAGAAAGGATATTTCCAATCAGTGACATTTCTCTTTCTTGGAGTTTAACTTTTGCTTTCATTTGGATTATGTTACTGAATTTTATCTGGATTCCGAATCGAACGTACTCGTTGTCTTTGCTTAATTTATGCCACAGTGAATTGAACGACAATATTCTAAGGCTTCTCCAGAACAAAATGATATGTTGCCTCTTCAATAAAAGTTGACACCTTGTATGTCATGTGTAAAAGCGTAACGTTAGTGTGGGTTTCATTCTCTCCTCACCCGTGGCGGCCATTTTCTTTGTTTACAACGAGCGAGTGTATCTTAATATGTGGTTCTGAACTCAGCTCATTTTTCATGATGCTAGTTGATTTAGCATGTTCTGAATTGTTGTAAAATGTTCCTGTTGAATAATTGAGTATAATTTTTCACTTTGATAAGAGCAATTTTTGACGTATGCAAGGAATGTTTTGCGGACTATTTTTGCATGATATTTTCCTACACTCCTAGCGCACCGCTTGGCGTCGGGAGTAGCGGGACATTCAGCTGTGTTTTGGATTCTTTCCCAGGGTAAATATGAGGTGCTTTTATGGAATTTTATTAGTTGGGGAATAATGCTCCTCAGAATACATTTCTAAGTGCATAAAATTCCTTTGGTCATGCTGATCAAAATAATTTTTACTATGATCTGCAGTTGACACTGCGTGATGTGGAAGTGGGGATAGCCATACCCCAAACTGTTCAATCCTTTGAGAGCTTTTTGTCAGTTTTCCTTAATCAATGTAAACTTTTCGTGCTTTTTAAACTTCAAGGAAAACGCTCTCACATAAACACAAATGCTCTTGTTTGGGCAGCAGAAGGCGTTATTACAACCTAAACGGAAATTCATTTATTAGATTTCATAGATCTAGCATTTCTTAACATAATGTTTTGTCGCCCTATTTAAAAAACACATTAACACAAAACATTCCTAAATGTGTCTATATTTCGCATTAGCAAATTAGCGCAAATTTGTTGAACGATATTTGTATGTATGAATGTGACGTCGTAATTAACGTCGTAGTCAACAATTTTTTAGTCCTATGACCACGAAGATTTCTTAGAATGTAGATATGCTCTGTCTCCTTGTGACACGGCGAATCCCTGCCCCCAAGTTCCAGCCAGTACTGGAGTATAATGCCGAAGACAACAGACATGACACCCAAGCCATGCAGTCACAATATACTGACAACGGGTGGACCAGTCCTGTTTCCTTGCTCTACTCACTGGTAGGGATTTGACAGTAGATTGAAAAACGCAGATCATGTCGGACTGTCTGTACACAACACTTTATTATTAAGATGGCTGCCGTCACATTTCAAAATAACTGTCAAAAAATATAATATTTTAAACATACAAAGCATATTTCCCCAACGTAATAATATATCACTTAAAGATTTTGGAATGCTAATAGATGGATGTCTTAGTTTTAGTTAATGCTTGACATAACCAAAGGTCTTTATAATCTTATCGAGTCATTTGTGGGGCATGTTTTGAGCTGACACTTGCTTTGGATTTATCCATTATACATTGTTACTAGTATCACGATAAAGAAACTGACGTCATAAAAGTTTACTATACATGTATTGAAATGATGAAACTCTGCCCGGTTTCCTCCCACCACAATGCTGGCCACAGTCGTGTAAATGAAATATTCTTGAGTAGGCCGTAAACGGCAAGCAAATAAGTAAATAAATAAATCAAATCAGATCGTTTGTAAATTCCGCATCGTGGGAATAATCACCCTTATATCGCAGAGACCTGGCATTCAAATTTTCTACTCTCATCGTGCCTGCAAATTTTATTCATGATAATTAGAAGAAACTTATATGCTGTTTCTTTTAACTTGTCGTCTATATTCAGCTCTCGATAAACTCACTCCTACTTACGATCCAAATTGTCCTTAGTCCCAGACACTTAACACCACAAGCTGTACGCAATGATATGTTGGATGTCGATGCTACTGTAATGAAATGATGTCAGAATACATTTTCTGCAGGCAGTGAATTCTTCGTGTCGATAAGAAGGTGATGGATCATAACATTCTGGACTCGAAGAAGCTTTCTACTTCCGACATCTTAGCAGTAATATGTACATCAAGCATATCGATATGTAGAGCTTGCAGAGTTACGTATCACTAACGAAAGGTAATTGTTGTAACAATTGTGAGTCATTTTACAGGTAGAGACAACTGAAAGAAACCGACAGCTTTCGTTGTAAGCCAACTGTCTCCAGCAGAAAAATAACGACGCTCCTCTCTTCGACATTCAGTTATTGTATATTGTTCCTGCATCAAACGTTATTTATCAGAAGGAATAAAATATCTAAGTGCATCGTGTGTACATCTCCTGTCACGTCCGAAAATAAATGCGTTGTAAAACAGTTTTTTGTGACACTTCCATTTGTTACACCGTCTAAGGCACACGTATATCTTTACAAACATTGTGTAGCACAACATGTGTTTCCGATAATGGTTCATTACAAAGCATCCTTTCAATATTATTCGTTGAAAACCTAAGAACGACATCCTATTACTACCTATACAAATGCCTTTGCGTCGAATGCTGTTAACAGACTTAATCTGCATACATATAACCGTTGACAAAGGCTTTACCATCGAGACTAACTTTAGGCTTCGTGTGATCGTGGTTATTGTACGTGCAGGAGAGTCATGTATAAGAGGTACAAGTGAGGGTCTGCTCTGTGCTAGTTTTTGTACTTGCCTTTAACATCCAGGGTAACTGTGTCGGTCTGTCCTCCATACTGACATATCCATCTGCCACGGCCCGTGTCTTCTGTGACGTTCTCTATGGTCACTGTGTAAACCTCTTCACCGTTGACGTGTTGACAGCCCCCTGATAACCCAGCGGGTGATGACTGTGATAATGGTATTGACACGTTACACTCACGGGAGGCGTATATACGGGATCTGTTCTGATCATCATCACCAACACGGGTCCAGTAGAGAGGATCTTTATTATCTGTCGATCTGGTTATCTTACACTTCAGTGTAAAAGGACGACCGGCCACGACATCTCCCGGTGCTATGGTAGACTGAGTGACCACTTGTAATACCGAAAAGACACAAAAGAACAAATGAATATGCCATTAAATCTGTCCATGTGGATTCTCCTTCAGGAAATCGAGACACAGAAGATTCCCAACTCGGAATCCTGTAGTATTAAATTTATTAAACGATATTTGAAAATTTAGTTTGTCTTTAGCCTATGGTAAGACACAAAAGAAATGTTTGACTCTAGTTTAATAAATCTGATATTAATTTGGCGGCCATTTGAGAAGAAAATACATCACTCTGGGACAGCAGTGTCGACACATATTTATGGGTCATATAAAAAAATTTTAAAAAACATCATTAAGAGTCTTGTTTCAGGACCAACAGGTTTAATGGAAGGGTAAATTAATAAGTTCAGGCATTTTCTTATTTAAGATAATTATTTTTTGGAAATTCGAAAAAGCTACGGTCTTGCTGATGTTGACCAACTGTAGGCCAGAAAAAAGCTAATAATCGATTTCAGTTTCGGTTTTCGTGCTAGTGTATATTCTTTACATAATCTGATCAGGTACAAAATTCCTCTAGGGATATTGTCTTACGAGTTCTCTACGTACTTCTTGCACAATTTATTGGAGAAGCTAACCTCGAACATTGACCTTTTACTGATTAGACCTGTGTATAGTTCTTTTCCTTAATTTCGCTTTCCTTGATCTCAGCGGACGGATTAAAAAACTGAGGCATATATAAATATGGAAGTTAAGAGAAACATTTTAAATTGTGAATAGTAACAAATAAGAACACCTGTGAGTGAGATAGGTCAAAATATACGCAATCATGTGACAATTGGTTCATGTAGTATAGCTAAAAGCATATACAGATCCAACACTTTCCTTGTAATAGAATTTCTTGCAAAATAAGAAACTTCATAAAAACTGATTTGCTTCACAAATGATTTGTCCCTGTCGCACACTATGCAGAAGCCTCCCGCTTTGTCTTTCACACCAGATTTGGATTCAATCCGGGTCTTTAACTTTATTGAGCATAAAGCAGCCAACAATATAATATATCCTTCCTTGGATCACTTGTCTTCCACTAGCTAGCTACGCATATCTGTACATTAGTAATTTAAAGTTCCTCAGTTTGCCAAAAGTCGGTATAATTTATCCCGGGCGTTCCGGTTATTTCAATCCATACAACTGACACGGAAGGAAAAGCCGTCTTTATTTTTGGAAATTTGTACAAAACGGACAAAAAACAGAGCAACACGTAAACAACGACGATTAGTTTAGGATGTGCCTAACTGACTTCTATCTAAGTTGAACTAAAATATGTAGATCTCTCTCCCTTCTCATTTTCAAGTGTAGATTAGAAGGTACAGATCCCCAGACATATTCACATAGGAAACTTTACTAGTAGTTTTTGGAAATGTAACAGCTCATACCACCGGAAATGTTGTCAAAACTCCTGTAACTGTTGACAATAAGTCAACAAAGAAAACCCAGGGGTATCTTATCATGCACAAAAGAGGTTACCAATACACATTTTCGGGTTTTGAAAGTTTTAATACATGTACCTTCCGCAGTTAATCAGACTACCTAATTTTTTCACACCTAGACATTACTATTTCATATTAGAGTTCGTTTATCGCAGGAACCTTCTGTAAATAGTTGTGACAACTACGTAGAATATATGCTACTAACAAGCATCGTGGAACTATATTAGACAAAATTGACGCTTTTAGAACACGATAGCGGTGTTTTCTGTATACTTCCATATTTATGTTTATTATTTATATGTAGAGGAAACATCAGGACTTGCTTCTGTCACGGTAAAATGTGACGTTTCACAGAGTTACATACAACTTTACATTACACCCTGTTAGCACACAACTAGGGACCGATGGCTCACAGTTCACTACCTTTATACATGACTCGCTCAATGCAACCGATGAGTCTACAGTGATTCAGTAAAGAAAGTCGGGTAACTTAGGTATGGCTGGGTTATTTACCTACGGGGTATTACAGCACTTACCTGACAATACCAGCTCTATATTACACCAGGTTCAAAATAACAAGGTTTACGGGGGCTACCATGTACTGAGATTAGATTGCGTCCCCCCTCCCATCGTTTTATTTCATTGCAGCAGAGAGGAAAGATATGTGTGTGGGTGGGTGTTTTTCTGTCGTAATGGTCACTAACAGGAATGTACATGTACAGGCTTACAGACATATAGGGTTACACTGGTAGACATGAACGCATAAGAAGTGAATAATACGCTACCTGATAATCAAAGAATTTTACAACGTACATGCGTGTAAGACCAGAACACGGATAACGTATGCAGAACAGGTATAGAGAGAAAAGCGTGTAAAAGTGAAAAGTGGCTGAACACGGAGGATATCTCTGTCTGCAACAAGCAACACCAAAGGGGGTATTCGGTAACAATGAGAAAAAAAGGCATGTAGCAGAATGAAACCATATAGGTGGGGGAACCTGGTTTGGATAGGGGAGTAGAAAATTGCAGTTCACTTGAATATTAGAAGGTCCCTGGAGGCTTGTAAGCCCATGATTTATTGCTGTTCAGTATTATATGGATAGGTATTTTATATTGGGTAAAGTTGGAACTAGTGAGTCTTTCAGCAATAGTGTGGCAGATGTTTATGAATTTCACTGTTGTTATTAGTACAATGTTCCGTCGGTCGTTGTGCTAGGCATCTCTCAGCTTTATCAATACAGTGACTACCACACCGAGGATATGTGAACACCTACCCAGTGGTTACCTTACATGTATATTAGCTTATACATGTACACTCTTGTTGACGGTGTATTCCCGATGGTCACGAGGTAGTGCATGGAAATATAGAATATCACGACACTGGACTTCAGCATTCAGAATTACACTCAGTTTATTATAGAGGATAAACCCAAAGATGTACCGACAGAGTAATAGTTGTCAAATAGTTTGCTGGGTCATTGCAAACCTCATTAAAATGTAATGGGTTATCACAGAAGTTTGTGTCGTTATCAGTCGATAAATAATGAATTCACAACATCGAAAGCTGCTCTCAGCCTTACCTACCTTGGATACATTTTTATGTCGACATACTTGTGGAGAGTTACCCATGTGTGGCAAGCAGGAAGGTATCCATGACAACCACATGACCCTTTAGTATTTATTTTACTGACGTCGGGTTTAAACATAATAAACACCTTGACAATGAAAAAAGACACAGTATTATTGCAAATTGTTCAAATTTACGAAACTGCCTTTCAGAGAATAAAGGATCGTCATGGTTTCTAAAATAACTGCGATTGCAAGGTAATATGTTTATCATGTCAGTCCAGACAGCCCAGTCGATGGAAATCCCGTGTTTTTTTCCTGTTTAATTACTTATCAGCTTTGGCAGCATACACCCTTAACATCCAGAACACAGAACGTTTTAGATACATGTATGCACTCCAAAATGACCGCCGCTGATATGAGTGGGTTTTAAGATAAAGAGGGTAATTAATCAATGTATAATGTAGACGAGACACTTTACGATTCAGAGGATAGGGAAACTAGAGTAATCTCCCTTTAAAATGAAACGAAACATAATTCCCACTCAGTGACGGATTTATTTGATGTATATACATTGTGTTGAATAAATTTTTCGCGTCATGAACAGTTGCTATCAACGTGCACCTGAGGTACATGTCTTGATTAGCGACAAACTCAAAATCCATACTGTAAAAATTTAGGCGCCTAAAGCTAAACTTTTTATTAAAGGTCTAATATATCAAATATATCAAAAACTGACCGTACCTGTTGCCCGGGACGTACATGTATATCCTGAAGGCGTATGTTGTTGCTCACAGTGACTACATGTTCATGGGTGCACACATCTTACAGATCAGGGTAATAATATATACTCCATGACGGCGGATAAGCTTTCACTGCGAGTATATCCCAGTTTATAGCAGGGGTGAGTGAAACTGACAGGATAAGCGTGGAAGTACATTGCTTTCTCCGGTGTTAACAGGTTTTGGGGAAAGTTCGATCGGCATAAATCTCATCTCAGTAAAGACGAAAACTTCATCAAATATGCTTGAAGAAGTTTAGTTGCTTGACACTAAAAACAAAACACTCACAAATATGAAAATAAAAACAGAACTTTATCTAGCATTCCGCATTAATTATGCTCTTATAACCTCCATGTAAACATTGTTTTGTTGTATCTTATAAATTCTGTTATTGTTTCGTAAGTGATAAAAATCTAAAACAATTATTCCACAAGTTCTTTTAGCAAGGGTTTGTGGCTCGTTTTATAAAAAAGAAACTGAATACGTTGGGACGGAATTCGAGCACACATTAATACACCATGATTGATCAGAATGTAAAAAAAATATTCTAAGAAGTGATTGTTCCGAAAATGGGGTGGCCGTTCTGATTTCTCAGATGTGAACAAATAAAGGGGATGCGGTTTGCTTATAATTTCACAAAAGTTATGGATAAAGGTCATTATTATCATTTCTCAACGATGAATGTCTGGGAATGGCATCAAAGGACTTCTAAAATTATTTTGCTTCAGCAGCATAATTATCTACTTAAGTTGTGCTTGACTTAAACTTACAAACACTGCGTGTTTGACTAGGTAAAATCTACCGAAATTTTCATGTTTTGTCTCTCACGGGCATCCAGGCATTTTTCTCGGATTTCTTGAGTTACCCTGAAAAAATCTTCCGTTACATCCGTTATTTGAAAGATCAGGGATTACTTTTTCCGTCGATCTAATGGATTAATCTTGTCTAGCCATTAATTCGTTATCACGTACCGAATTATTCATTCCCGGGAACAAATTATTCCCTCAGATTAACAGAAAGGCAGTCCTTCATTCTTCAAATAACGGATTTAAGGAAATATTTTTCAGAGTATTTAATATTTGATTCCAAAATATATATTTCACTTAAGGCTGTGGCGAAATAGATGTTATGTCTGTCCAAAAGATTTGTACATTAAAGCTTGAAACACACCTAAGTACTTATTTCTTTATGATTATTTATGATTGATTCACTGATTGGTGTTTAATTCCCCGCTTTAAGAGTTTTTCCCTTATATGGCAGCAAACAGATATGGGTGGAAGAAATCAGTGTAAGCCACCTACCTCTGCGAGGTACCTGACAATCCACCTCCCTTAGAGCCATGCCCCAATAGCAAGAATTGGAGGCTTTATTATAATTAGTCAGATATATTTTATCAGTTTAGCCTTTTTCATCGGCTTCACCTGTTATAGGTTAACTTCGACAGCATACCAGGATCCCCTTTTATGAATAGGGTGTAACGTTTTGTCAAACCTAAATACATTGGCGACGTGTCTCTGTAGTATTTATTATCATGGCAATTACGTTTGGTGTAACCTACATCTCGTCTGCAAAACAGGTCCCTGGGTATTCAATGCGTACAGAGCTGGTCAAGGTGAGCAGTTCGGTGATAGGTCTGAGCTATTTCCCATCGATATCGAAGGGGCCGCCTGCCCATTCCTGTACCTTTCTCAAAGCCTGTTAAAATGTCCTGCGCATTCTTGAGATTCTGATATGATCACTCAAGCGAGAATTACACGGGACGATACTTCATGTTATACCTTCGGTTGTCGTTGAAAACATCTAGGCACATCTTAACAGTGTTGAATGAGTATACATGTAGTTTATCATAATCTATATCTAAAGTGTATAGTTACATAACTTACCTTGCCACATGCAGACACACACCAGTATAAAACTTTTCATCTTGGTTCATCCAATTAATACATCCAGTGACAAACTTTCATGTCTATGACATAGACTAAGAGCGACCATAACTCCAGCCCTATGATTGAAACGACCTACATTTCGCCCGTGAAGTATCCTGGGCCGAACCGTACACACAAAATCTTAAAGTGAACATCAGGAAGTAAAATTCCTGTCAAATTTAGGTCACAGGTAACTCGACTAGGTCATAGTTAGTCAGCTAAACTGTTCGCTTGTGAATGAGTCAGACAATCCTATACATGTGGCACTGAAGCCTGTTTGTGTCGTGAGAAATACACCGATACGACCGGCCCCAATTACACACGACTGTTTTGGTCTTAAGTGAAACCGGACGAAGTGCAATTGGTGTAATTAACGTATTGCTCTTACTCCATTCCTGGCTGCATCTGTTCGCTCTTTTTTGATACATGAGATTCCTGTACAAGCACTCAAATATGACAATCCAAACAGGACGTGGTTTTGCAGGAAGATTGCCACTGGGACGTAATTTTTACAAAATGGCTCAAGGACGCACGTTTAGCGGGCTCCTAATTGTCCGTCTGGCCGTTTGTACAGTCTAAGTTTTGCTGAAGATGATTTGTCTATATGTCACGCGTGGGAATGCTCGACAGTAATCGTTTTTACCCCAGACTGGCAGTTTTGACAGCCACTCCGGTGTCCTCACACCATAAATCATAAACCTGTTTGCAATCAAACAGAGAAATAAATATTATTTAGTGGGCAGCTGGTCGTGGTCGAATGCTGACGATGCTTGTCTTTCAAAACGTTGGGCCAAAACAGAGATCGAGGCCAATCCCGGGGCTGACAGGGAATTTCTGGATTCTTTACTCTCAAAGTTCCTGAGATCTTCGCAACAATTACATTTCGACGATGTGTCGAAAAATTCGTCAGAAACCCAACAGTAAAATTGACAACCTTGATCAAAATAAAAAATAGTTACGAAGCTTCATGTTACCGTTTAATTTGCTCGGGTCACAGATGTACTATACCATCGCAATTTTGACCTGTCCTGTTTAACATCGAAGGAAAGGAATATAGTATTTATTTTTGTCATTTTAAACACCTCAGTCCCTACACGTCTTCCTAGATTAATTTCCTTCCCAACAAAACCAGCCTCAGAGCATAGGGCAATTTTACAGATGTCGCCTGCTGTTTTGACAGCTGAGCCGTCTGTCACGCTCCCAAGTATGGAGGCCGCTTAAGGTCATACTGTCGTACCATCGTACTATTTTTCCATCTTCCGATGACAGAACCACACCAGCACAAAACGAGAGTTTCATAGTGCGAAGCAATTTATTTCATTGTTCCCTGTCTTCGTTCCGTCGCATTCCCAAGAATCCTCGGGTGACCAGAATTGTGTATTGTGCTCCCTACTTGCTCTTCTCGCTGCTAATATTTGTCCTTGGTCGAAAATTTTGCCAAATGGTTGGTTTTGGAGATGCACAATTAAAATCTACTCACGTACCCATGTGGAAATATCCACCTTGGTGCTCTGCACTTTAAGTGTCTTAGGAAACAGTGACACAAAGGAAACGGAAATAGTAATGAATGTACCACAGTGCGTCAGCATTGTCCCTCGTCGTAAGGTCTTTGCTGCCACAGTGCAGCCCAACTGAAAGATGTATATGTGCGAATATTCAATGTGAAAAGGGCTTTTGTGGATATATAACCTCACTTTTCTGTTCGTATAAAATCTACTACGATGTCGTGTACTTGACGTTGCATACCAAGGATAGAGGTATGATAAGTTACAAAAGTACATTTTGTAGATATGATTGTACAAACTGGTGTTCCGAAGACACTTTAGAATATGCACTGTGTTAGGTGCGTTATACATTTGGGACGTGTATGTAGAGGATTTCACACCTATAGAGAGGCTATCGCATATGAAAATCATGAAAAAGATTTAGTACATTTGTTCTTGTACTGAGCTCAAACTCAAAAACAACGATTGACGTCGAAATAAAAACTCATTATTTCAATACAAAGACATTAAGAAAAGCCTTAGCCTTATGGAGATCATATATTTACGGTTGGAGATACATGTAAGCCATGAAATTGTTGGGTGATGTGTTATGTATTTAGGTACATATACAAATATGCGTTGGTCTGGCAGGAATATAAAATACTGCAGTTATTTGATAAATTATAACATTTACAAATGTTAGAACCTTCGATGACGTAACCTGTACTCCGCCTGCAGAAACTGTACACTTCAGGGCAATGGTAAGAATCATTAATAATGTACTTTTTGTAGCGTCCGAAATATGAAAATCAAAACCAAAAAATGAACGCTGTACGCGTTTGCATTAGGTTAACAATGCCCAGTGTAAAGGGCAAAAATCTAATCTACCTGTATGCAAAATATTTCCATATGACCAATCGGTGTGTGTTTAAGAATTAAAGGTTGGAGTTTCGTGGCAAAGTACTTTTAATCCATACCCGGAAGTTATCAATCAGTGGCCAAGTCCGTTTTCCATGCAGATATGGAAGGCATTTTGCAGTAATAATTAAACATTTATTTCTGTTTTAACTCACTAGAATTTCAAGGAGATGTTATTAAGTATTTGCATTTTTAATTAAGTGTTTTCGAAATCGACCAAGCTTGTATGTATGAATCTAGTGTAAAAATAACGGCGGGAAGGCTTTCAACTATCGCAATCAGAATGTTGTATACATATGGTGCTTCACTGCTCCGAGGTTTCTAAGTCTTATCATTCATTACATGTATTTTGTAAGGCTATTTGAAGTGACGATACATTATATAATTTCACTTATTACGCGAACATACCTATTTCTTTCGCTGTGTTTTTCTTCTGCCATCGTAAGTAGGCCTGCCGCTTTAATACCTCGTGTAACGCAGAAAATTAACACAGCGTAACCCTCTTTTTTCACATTTATAAAGACATATAGATGTACTACTAACGGTGAAACAGAAAAATAATTCTGGGTATAACAGTTTTGACTCATGTTTTGGATGTTGATCCAATTTTGTCCAGGGGCGAAACAAACTAATTAGTAGAAATTCGAAGGGTTAGAACATGACAACAGACCGTACAATGTACATGGATAATTTAATGTTATCATCTCCTAGACGTTACGATATAGTTAATAAGACAATAGTCTTTGTACTAGTTGTTTCATCACGTTTTAGACGGCCCTATGTTTACCAGCAGCAAATCCTCGTGCATTTTCTTGTAGAACGTCACAGCTCAGCTGTCCGGTACAACCTGGGCAAAGCCTGCGCAGAACATAAACTGGAGTCGCGGAGCTCAGCCGAGGAGGAGTGTTACAAATGACAGATAAACGTCCGTGGTGAGGTTCAACAAGATAAGCTCGACTGACTATGGAGTTTACACTGTTACAACTATTGATAATGTGACGAGAGGAATAGAGCGGACAGTCTATGTCACTGTGTACTGTGACTGAACTTTTGTACTTTATTTATTCATCACAATTTTCAAAAATTCAAATGCTCAAATTTCTTAAAGCTATATTAATGTTACATCAAACAGGATGTAGTTGACAAAATAGACTCAGCTTGTGGACCTTTAATGTGACGTGTCAAATGTCTCAATTTTGTGAACGTTTATGTTTAAAAATGAGTTAACGGAATATTCTCCAGTAACGGTTTGTCATTATGTGTAAAAGTGTCTACCTGGATTTAAAAAGAATTAAAATGTTCAAATCTCAAGGGTTAAAGAACCCCACAGACGTAATTATTGGTACAAACTTTAAATAAAGAAATGTCATGTACATTTAAAATAATACAAAAATGCATTATTGTTACAACGCCTGTCTTAAATGCAGGAGTTACATGCCTACCTTCTATATTTCGCCATTGTTTCCTTTGAACACTTTGCAGAAACTCTGTCCAATGCCCATTAGAGTTTAAGGTATGCATACATAACTTGCGTCTCTGGACGGTCGTTGTTCGTACCGAAATTTCAAATAAAAATCAGTAACAAATTGATGAGCAACTTTCCACTGCAGTTTGTAAGACCATGATGGAAAACACATTGCACATTATGTAATGCCGCCTAAGTACACGCGCGGATCGTAATGCACAGAACACGACTCTAAATGAGCCAATGTGACGTGGACTTCATGTTTAAATGGCCGTCCCACTCAGACTTTTAAACTCCAGTACAAAAAGATGGGTGGTAGTTGGATAATAGTCGACCAGTGGTAGTCACGTGATCATAAACTAGATCAACAAACGAACAGTGAAAAGTTATACACTTGATCTGGATGTATGATTGTGAGCGATTTGGTGGAGGGTCTAGAGGAGGGGACACGTTGTACAGTGTGAACAGGTGGAACAAAAGGGACACAGTAGAGACGAATTGTACATATGAAGGTAATATGAGGTTGGTGTAGCATGTCAACAAATGAACAGTGAAAAGTGTATACACTTGATCTGGATGTTGGTTGTGAGCGAGGTGGTGGAGGGTCTAGAGGAGGGGATGAAATACAGCTTCAGGTGGGAGAAACAGGTAGGTCTGAACTGTTTGAAGAAACATTACAGCATGAGGAAAATTTACCGTCAGAAATACAAGCACATGTTCAAATCCCAGCCACTGACAGGGACCGAACACTTTCTCATGGAAGATTTTTATCTGCAATTACAAAAACTAAACCAGTATTTGGTCTTCGTGTTGGCATTAATCCCTCTTGACGCACATGTGTATTGGTCTTCGTTATCACAACAACCTTGAGTTCGGTTTTGCCAATTTTGGCGTTGTTGATTTACCTCTTCAAGGGTAACATATGAACAGGTTCAGCCCAAGTCCCCTCAGCATCTCCTCAGCCGGGAGCTATAGCGGCTTGGGTGACGACAGCCGTGGTGTTGGTCGTAGCTGTCATCATCATAACCATTCTTCTCCTGAAGATAAAACGAATGCAGAAATCACATGACTTTTCATCTTTCTTCAAAAACCTGATTACTCTTTATTTTCAATTTTTGTATCTAAAAAATTTTTTTTGTACAAATCGCTGCGTAGCGTATTTATATAGTGGAGAAAGCCCGAGAAATCTGTACATTCGTACAATGCACGAATGATTATGGCTTTACGCCTCATCGATCATTTTTCAACCATATAGATTCGTAGAAAAAAATAAGTGCCCATGCGATTGTTTTCTGCGAATGAACAGCTGGGAAGTTTTTCTCTATCTTGAAACGAAATTACAACCAGCCCAACCCATCCTGGCTGAGCTTGCGAACGACAAAGGCATCTTTCAGTGTTATTTGCGTGATGGAACAGAATGTATCTGAAAGACTTATGGAAGAAATGGTAGAATACATCACGTGAGTATTAAAGTTCAAATATAGCTCTTTTGTGTTGATCCTCCAAGTGTAATATACTATTAGGCCATAATAGAAGTGAAATAATTTTCTGGACGACCAAAAATCCCAAAACAAACATTCTAAGTTTCCTTTTAACTCTACTGGGTCATTTTTCATGTGTGAATAAACTATATCAATGATGATAAATGATCAGGACTTAAAATTATTTTCTTTTATATGGATTAAAATTACGCAATTTGAATTTTTAATCAAAAATAATGTACTGTACAAATGATAAGGTGACGTCACTTCTATCGTGCACGTGCGGATCTGTGTGTACGTGGAAGTTCATGTCCTTTCCATGTGAGGATGGGTATGTTCCTGGACATTTATACATATATATCATGTGTATACCGAGCTGTGTGTTGAGGACAGTTTATGGACTGCAAACCTCACATTCCAATGGTAGTTTGTAAAGGAAGATTCTTCACATTTACTATCAATTTGATATTCTCTGGTCTGAAAGTAACCAGGTTTACTCCATCTGTTTTTCAGGCAGAGACACAACACTGTAACAAGACCTAAGGTAGATTGTAACGTTGGCAATACGATATATACCCAAAATTGTCAGGTAAAATCCACCTTTATGTGCAGTCTGTTAACAGACATTTTGCGGAAATGCCAGAACAACACCTGAAATTCGTCTGATATTGGATGAATTTGCAATGGTGAATACTTAATTAGTAGATTGGATCTTCAGAAAGCCAGTCCCAGTTTCCTCTCCCAGAAATAATAACCGGTGTAATATAAGTGAAACATTCTTGAAGTGTGTGTTCAAAACCAAACAAAGAAAACATATTAATTGAATCAAACTTCTATGGTTTATTTTATTAACGACACACGTCATTGCTTAATTTCGCTTTCCCTGAGTTATATATACAATCAGAATTGTATGACATATATTGTAACTGAAATATTTCATAAGGATTCAACATTGTGCTTGCTTTCCCGTAAGGTCATTCTTCACTTCAAGCTTTATATTATTACACGTACTTTACCTAGTTTCATGAACAATGTAGTAATTATAGAAACTAGTCTTAGTAACAGCTTGTATCACTTACTTAAGTAAGTTTTTTTTGTGTGTTTTAGAGTTCCACCCAAGAATCAGGAAATGGCGGAGAATTCCAGGGCCATTTTCATTATGGTAAAAAACTATAACGTTTTCAGCGGACATTCCAAACCACTACGGAATTTCATTGCAGCAGGAGCGAGTAGATACAATCGTTTTTACCGTGAACCTTCTTTAGAACTGTGTCCAGGTGACACCTATCATGACACCGTGACTCAGTGAGAAAACAACAGGTCACTAGTATAAAGACCATCCCCATATCATGAGTCATAAACCAAGAGACATGAAAAAGTACCTATGTTAAAGACTGATTGTGGTGCGGCTGCTATAGCAACCTCTTCATATGATGTTAGGAAAGGGAAATATATATAACCCATGCATATCCACTGTGCTTTGCTTTCAGCGCGTGTCTATCAAACCCTAAGACTGTCACCATTTTCAACTGTGGTCCTCATCTACGTTAATTCGTAAGTGAATACACGTAAATACACAAACAATTATTCTTTGTAACTGACGCAATTCACCTTTTATGATGTCTAGTTAATTGTATTCAGGGTTATTTTTTGGCCAAGAAATTAGACTCATGGGAATAATTCACTCAGGAATATGTGGATTCGCAAAAACAAACACCTTTCATGCTTTAGTTTATTCAGTTTAATTTTGCTACCCTTAATTTTGTTACAATATTATTTTATTAAATGTCCACATTACCTTTCCAGAGTCTTGAGTCCAGAGTATAACACTTCCACCACGACTACAGAGCATGATTCTACAGGTACTACTATATGGTGATACAGTCATGACAATGTGCTTACTGGGAAAACTGGATAAATTTATGCAACACTCATATACTTGTCAAAATTTGTGTGCTTCGTGCCATAAACATTCCCTGCATAAATTGACTTGAAAAACGTCCTGGCTTAATTTAATAGGCTTTTTTTATAGTCTGTAGTTCAGAGTTAAGAAAAAAATGTCCTAATTCGTCCCTTTGTTGGGAACAGCTCTGCATCGCATCTGCTTCATTGTTTGTGTTGTCACACCAAACCAATGAGAGACTGCGGACGAATTCCAGCACAGATACTTGACACCAAGCGTCTGTGATCAAGTCATTGCATTCCATAAGAAACAGCGAAAGCTCTGTTATATAGCCGGACTTCACACGTTGATACATGTAGTTACATGTGACATTACACACTCTTAATTATTTGTAACGTTATTTGTTATTTGTAGCATTTATGTTTCTTTGAGCCGCTGTGCCTTCTTTAATTCTCACTTTGTGTTTATTTTAATGATCTTATTGTGTGTGAATTTTCAACATAGAATAACCCTCAGTAAAAACTGTTTATTCTCCTCTCAACTAAAAACAGGTGCTGTAAATATTGTTTTAGAGGATATATACATGTAGATAGCAAAACAGACTGTGTTTTACAATTTAATGCCTTTTAGTGCGCAGGTAAAAGTCAGAGTATGATAGAGAGAAGACAAATCGGATCATGCGCATTATATTTTATAGACTAATGTTTGATCTTGTGTTAAAAAATATCAACGTAAATGATATTTTATATGTTATTAATTCGATTGCATGATATTTTTTGGGGTTTAGGCCTACATATATATATTAACTTCCGTACGTCAGTGATGTCCAAAGCCCTGTTTTAATTGAATGTTTCGCGAGGCTAGACTGGTCAGTGGGAAAGGAAATCGGCGTAAACCTGGCTTGAAAGAAAGCCCATCGCTAGGACTAGTGTAGAACCGGAAAACATGGATTCTCCCGTCAGCGTTCTGATTTGGTTTCCATTTTAAAGTACCCTATTAAAACAGGAAAATTAGAAGTTGGTCACAAAATATTTATTATTATACAGTCTTGCGTATGAAAGGTGGCTATGGATCGTTGCTGACATTCTCGACCCCGCCGATGGCGCGATTTTAGGTATAAAACACTAATTAGGTTTTGTGTCCATCATTCAGGCACACAGAAAACGCTGGGACGGGTAGGGACTGGTTGTATCTATAACGTGTATTGAAGTATTGCCAGGTAATTTTGCAGGTAGAAACTATGATAATTGTCAAAAAAGGCAAGTAGTTGTGGCTAAAATTTAACATAGAAGAAATATTATCCAATGAGCAAGTGTCCCAAAACCCTGTTTCTGTGGCAACATTATGCTAATACCTGCATTCCAGCTGACTTATTTACAGAAAATGGTGATCAACCTGTGATGATATTTGGATATTATGTGGGATTTTGGTTTAATTCAAAACCATTATCAACACATGATGCACTAACATTACAGAGTACAATATGTATGGCCTGTGTTACAATACAGCCAAAACAAAAGATATGAATACAAGAAAAACAGGGAAAGCTAGAAATATACAAACTAGCATGAAGAATGAGTGCAGCAATGGGAAGAGCTACATAGTTGTTTATATTCAATTGTTTACTGGCTCAAAATCCAGAGTTAAGTTCAAGTTTCTTTGTTTTTATTGAAAGAGCTTTTTTGAACAGAAGCGTGCGACAGTGACTGTCTCTGTTAGTGTTTTCCGTGCCACATAATAAGGTTTGTATTAAATCTGGTGAATATGTTTTTGAATTGGGTGGTTTATGAATTGTCATTCAGTAGTTAAGAGATTCACAGTTTTGGATATGGTTATATATTTCACTGTTTCCTCTAGAAGAATGTTCTTCAAATCGTTTCCTCCCGCTGAAAGAACAGCTCAGTCGACGAGGAGTGTGACAAATCACAGAAACATGTGGGTGGTGAGGTTCGACAAGATCAGCAGGACTGACTCTGGAGTCTACACCATGACAGCTGGTAAGGATATGGAGTGAAGCGGACTGTCAGTCTGATGGTGTACTGTGAGTGTACTTATGTATGCTGCTACGATCGGGTCCTAATCATTACTGATGTAGTTGAGAAAGGTTTTGGGGTCAATTGTAAGGAATCATAAAACCCACATTCAAAGACTGAGTAAAGTAAACCAGTGATATTAGCAATGAAAACTCTCTGTAGCTCTCAGAATTAAGAGTGGAATTTTTAAGGTTTCAGATGATATTTTCACGCATAATGACTGTTAGAATGAAGAATATACTTTTATTGTTTGAACTGCAATGTAAACTCATAGTAGCTGTTAAAATAGAATTTTCTAATTAAGAGTTTTCACACCTTCGTACATGCTTAAAATTGTATAGACATTATATCTGTGATTTTCGTTTAGTATATTCTAGGAGTACATGTATATCTATGGCGTGAAACCTCCCAATAAGCTACGTGGCATAGTTTCTTAAATATGGTGTCGAAGATAAGGTTATATCTCACCTGTTGAATGCCAGAGAAAAAACCTTCAGAAAGCAATGTTAAGAATCGTTTCTGATTTTTCAAATGGTTCTTAATTTGTTTTCCCCCTTACATGTGTATTCACTTGAAACAGTGAATTACGATATCTTTTATATAAAGCGTGTGTTATGGACTAAGAGACGTCTAGATTAAACTCGTGGCAGGATTGGCAAGCAGATAAAAATCACAGATACAAAAACCTTGAAACTACTAAAGGGCAGTTATCTTTAGCACAGAGCAAAATGTGGAATTAAAAAACAAACCTAAAAATGACTTATCGTTTAATTTTAAAGTCAAATCTCGATTGTAACAATTTAAGTGTTAATTTTGTAATAGATATGCATGGAAGTATACTCTATATTAAACGAAGTGTTCACATGTGTGGTCAGTGTCTTGATTCTTTGGTAGTTTTCGTTTAACTCGCGGTTGGCTGTCAGATGTCTGTTTCGACGCCTAGATTCATTTATTTTCCCTGCAAAGCAGAAATTATTTGCTATAATACATTTCAAATGTTTTTCTTCTGTAAATGTTTCCCAAGATCCATCGTCTGTGCCTGTGGTCTTGGCATCAGGAGACCGAGTCACAGAAGGAAACCCTCTACAGCTGGAATGTCGTGCTGAAGCTGTACCTCAAAACTACACCTACTTTGCGTGTAGTCGTACCATTGGAGACCGTTCTGTACCACTGACAAACCACGTCTCTGGGAAATTCCTGTCCATCATTCAGATGACGTTCAGACATAAGGGTGTATGCCGGTGTGAAGCCAGTAACGGTGTTTGGGGGCGTTCAGGAGGGACAATTGTAGGTCAAGTTTCGGGGTAAGGTGATAACTGAACACAACAGAGAATACACCTTCCGGTTCCTAATTTTAAGCAATTTCTGCTGCGCGTTAAGTAATTCCGAGCGGATTTAAAGATTCATCAAAGATTCGATGTGATGTTTAAAACAGATTTTTTTGTGAATTACAAATCCACAGTGTGAATACAGAATGCTTAACTGTTTGAGAAAAGGAATAAACGCGTCGCAAAGATTTTCCCAAGCACAAAGTTTACGATAGTACTATGTAGATCATGGATACCTTTTGTTGTAAATTAACCTCATTTTTCTAGGGTTTTATTCTAAATTTTCATATAAATGTATAGGAAATAACAATTAAATGCCCCTTAGCACCGTGGCTTATTAGGTTAAAAATTACAGTGATTTTAAATGCAATTTATGAGATGTCACTGGCCTAGAATAACGCAAAGTGCTGTGTTATCTTCACATTTAACATATGTGTACACAAAACATACATTTCTGAGTACAATAAGCTACCTGTATGCTGATGCAGCCTCGTACAAGCATACGTTATACCTGTCCGTATTCTGTTCCCAGCCCAACCACAGTTTCCGAATGAATGAATGATTATTGCTTAACGCCACATCGACAATATCTCAGCCATATCGTGGCGACACAGTTTCCGAATCAAATCAACCAAAACGCAGCAGCCTTAAGCGTCAAACTGACGGTGAAGTTTGTGTCCTATCCCGTCTATGTGAACCTCACGTGGCACAAAATGATCAATGGTCCAGCTGAAAGACTACCTATCTCTAACACAACAGGGAGTAAATACAGAGGTCACGTGATGGAAGCTGAGCACGAATTTCTGTTTCACGATACGGAAGCTCTTCTTTCTGGTCATGTGGCGGAACTGGAAATCTCTGACGTTAATCGTGATAACTTTGGGAATTACATATTTATAGCTAAAAAAGACTTGAGATTTTCTGCGTTCAGTGGGTCTTTTAACCTAATTGGTAATGTACTCTTCAAGGTTTCACTGTAATATAGATTATTTCCCAACCTGGTATCACGTATAATTCTCCCTCTCCCCCCATAAACCTGACCACCCATGTTGTTTAAATGAACAATTCTCACATTCAGGGTATGTCAGATAAATAAAGAAATAAGCATGTCGGTATATAATTGCATTACCTTAATTCCGTTTATAAAATCTTTGCATGCTCACGTAATATATTTTGAGCAAAACGAAGTAATTACATCTGCATCGTAACTGAAGCTGAAGTACATGCACATGGGCCTCGAGACTCCTATTTGCGTAAAAGCACTTTTATCGGGTCAAATTTACAACCTTTACCAAGTCGGTGGTTGACCGAACATTACCAGATTAATTACTTGAGACATGTTATGTACAACACATGAAAAATGAATGACATGAAAACAAAAGAAAGATAACAAGACTTTTTCTTAATCCGTTCCTATTTCTGTTAAAACCCCGATAGCGGCCTTTGTACCGGTATTGAACTTCCGTCAGTGGGCGATGGTTTTCATTATAAGTAACGGAATAGGTTGCGTGTAATACTCGTCAAAACCTCCCTGAAATCGATTCGCCGCCATGTTGGCTGACACCTGGGACGTACAGCAATACACATGTTGTTATGAAGTTCAGTTATCTATCTGCCGTTTTAGGATGTCCATATCTCTCCAGTAGGAAGTGAAACAAACAGTACTATAGACATGCATACATTTTAACTCTTGGAGTACTTTAATAATACCTGTACAGAAATGGTTTTCTTGAACACTTCTCTCGAAACTGTGTGGTAAAGAGGAACTGGAAATAGTCACACAGCACTACTGAGATGTCTGTCTATGCAATCACAATCAATAGACCCATGTGAAAACCCTTTAAGTGATGACAAAGACACATCAGAAAGAATCACACAAGCACATGCAATAACCAAAACACACATCTACAAGTGTTTTATTTCTTTTTGTCTCCATTATTTGAAAGATAAGACTGAGGTATACCGCTTATGTAAGCCGAACTCGTATTAAAGAATGTGCAGAGGGGCAGGTTTATATAATATGTGTACCATAAATGAATAGATATTTATAAACCTATGTATTCACGAGAAACGTCACAGGAAATATAAATCAAAATGCGCCAGTTGGTTTTGCTTTTCGCCTTCAAGCTTCAACGGCATTTTAGTACAATTATCAAAATATTACAATTTATCGAAATAACGGTAAGTCTTTATATAAAACACATTGTTTCATAAAGTACACGTCGATCTATTTGTATTGGCTTCAAGGATAGTGAATTACGCCACAAGCGTTTCGTTTTGGAGAAATTAAGAGTTTCACAACTAGTCTACACACCAGATATCAATAATCTGTGACACAACCGGACATTTTTTCCAGTCTTCGCGCTCACTTTACAAATGATGCGCTGTCCAATCACTCCTTAATTTTTTTCCTTTAAATAACAGAGTTTGTTTCCCAGTATCTGTTCTTTCATCAGCGGGAAGGTTCTCAAATACCGGGCAGGGAAAACTCCACCCCATGTAGTTAATGTTTGAACTCAGTGTCTTCGCGAGCCTATCGGGCCCTAACTAAGATGACAGCTTGTCGTCCAACATGGTGGACGCACTGCTTTGCTAGGCTGTACAGCGGGACCTTTATTGCATGCAGCCTATAGGGAACTCGTGAAACTCCTCCCCGCCTTTAACATAGCGGCCCAAAGCTATGTGTGCCTTTCCTCTTTCTTTTTTACACTTCTCCATGTAAAACGCCTGGGTAACAAACAAACACCACGGGGTCTCAGCAGGAAACGCCGTGGTTTACTACAGTTAAGACCCTTGTGTGAGGCTCGTCAGTCTCCCATGGCATTTATGTCATAGGCAAACATATGGTGTAACTGTGAAGACAACATGTAAACTCATGACTGATTACAATTTACAATTTTTTTATAATGCAGTTTCAAGTAAAAATATGGAGAAACCAAATCCCACAAAATCCCCGTGGTTTTGTCTTTCAGATCGACCTTGTCTCCGTTCTATAATAACCGACCCTTGTGAAAACCGTATGACCAATATGATGTGGGTTTCCTGTTTCAATGGCGGTTCCACTCACACTTTTGACCTCCAGTACAAAAAGAAGGGTAGTAGTCGGGTTGTATTACCTGATGATATACCAGACCCTGGAGAGGGTATATCTGGGAGCCAGGTGGTGGCGGGTCTTAGTCTACGATCTCAACAGGTGGAACAAAAGTGACACGATAGTGACGAACTGTCACAAGTATATGCGATAAAAATGTCATAGATAACGGCAACATCAAAAACGGATTGTAGGTCTGCAATCAGTGGTAAATGTTGGTACAAAGTAAAATAACACGGCAAAGAAAAGCTTTACCATCAAAGACGGATTGTAGGTCTGTAATCAGTGGTAAATGTTGGTAGAAAGTAAAATAACACGGCAAAGAAAAGTTTTACCATCGCCAATTAATGTTTGTATTCCATGCTCTATTTATCGACCGGAATTTTTAAGCTGGTCAATATACCTTTCATGAGGATGTCATCTGCTTGTTCTTGGAAAACCAATGTCAAGTCTTCTGCTTGTACATGGAAAAAGAGTGTCTGACAGGGTAAAGCCAACCGAAGACAAACGTGTTGGTCATCGTTTGCAGCTAAACGTTAAGATGAATACTGAGACTGAATGATGAACATTTTTTGGAGAGTTCCTCAATTACCCGGAACCTCCGTGGGTCAGTCTGTTAGCGCGCTATCGCAACACACGCAGCCGCCCACCAATGTGGTCGCTGTGAGTCCAAAAACATGGCAGATAGCTATGTGAGCTGAACTAAACACTTAGAACTAAACACGAGTTCACACTTAGAACCAGTAATAGTGGTAACAAAATGCATATCTATATCCACCAGGTTAAAATGTCTCAATCGTAAAACTTACATACTTGTCCCTTTACGATGGGTAATGACACGTTGCAAGACGTATAGCACAGCCATAGTGTATTACGTTCTTAATTCTCCCATTTGTTTATGTTTCAGCGCGTGTCTATCAGACCCTAAACCTGTCACACCGTCTACGTCAATTCGTGAGTAACAGGAAATGAGGAAATGTATGACATGAAATAAAAATGGAAAATATTTTATTATACAAAAATTGTAAAAGTAAAATTCATGCATTTTCACACCTCTGCTTCCTGTATTATTGTTTGTTAACTAACCACATTGTGCATTCTCCGAGGCTTTTCCTCTCCACGTATAGAGAACAATGGGCAGTTGCTTACGTCCAGTGTTCTGGGTTACTGTTGGACAATAGCTCGTGCTCAGCACGTGCGCTTGTAATCATGGCAACAACTCTCACATGGAAGAAATAAGAAAACAGCCAATAATACAACAGAAATCATAATTTAGTTGGTCTTATCATTGAACTGAAGTCCAGCTTGGTTTTGCTACGCTCTAAAATTACACTATATTTTTCTAAATGTCCATGTTGCCGTTCCAGAGTCTCGAGTCCCGAGTATGAGAACACTTCCACCACGATTTCTGATCATGACTCCTCTGATACTTTAAAAATGTATGAGACGTCAATATTAGTAATGAAAATTGATGTATTTACCCAAACTTTCAGTATTATTCTGAAAACTATAAGATTGTACAAATGAAGTGACTTCTTGTGTTAATTGTATAGGTTTAGTTTTTACTTTGTAGTTAAGATGTCCGAGCAAAAATGTCTTAAATTAGATCTGTGTTGATCCCAGATCTCTTCTTTTTTCCAGCGTTAGACCATACAGAGTACCACTTTCCTCACTTCTGCTTCATTGCTTCTGTTGCCAGACCGAACCTATGAGATATTACGGACGAATTCAACACCGATACTTGACACCAGTCGTCTCTATGAAGACACCAGAGTGCTTTAAAAACCCTTCTTTATTGCGCATTGGCATGTAATCGAACACTGTGGTTTTATGACTGAGTCATTGTATTGCGTATCAATTAGCGAAAGCGTTGTTATACAGATTCTATACTATGATAAGTAACGGCTACTAATTCCGACACTCGTCTGTTACAGCTACATATGCTGTCACTTGCTACATTTACGTTACATGCTAATTTTGTTTGGATATATCTCCTGACATGTTCAAAGTAGAAAAACCCTTTCCGTTGCTCACATTTCTCACAGAAATCAAATGTTTTATGTCCAGTGTTTTTAAGAGTTATTATTGTACTTAAGCATTCATTATTTTATCGAGAGGGAATAAAACGTTTTGTAAAAAAAATATTGACCTTTGCTGGAATCAGTAAAAAAAACTGGTTTCTGCCACATTTGATAGATTTAAAGATGAGCAAATACATCCAGATTTCCAATTTACATAAAAGTGGTGCAGAAGTTGTCACAATCTGGTATACATGAGAAACTCTAAGATTCGTCGTCTCTGTGACATTTTGGGCTATTGTAATAATAAAAAATTGACCTTCATTTGACGTTGAATATCAACTCACATGATATTCCTGTTGTTGATTTAGGAAAAGCGGAAAAACATTCTGTTGGATGCAAGATAGTCCCTTGTCTGTATTCACTGACGTCACTGATGTTTAGCTCTGCTTAAATAGACGGTTTCACTTGTACAAGGTCAGACGGTCAATGCGAGCAGAAAACAGGGAAATGTTGTTTGTAGAACCTCCAATCGCCAGGTATCTCACAAAATGGCTTCTCATTATCGCACAGCCTGTACGCAACGAGAAATTTCTCAATGGAACAGCCTCAGTGTGACTTGGTTTCCATTCTGACAAAAACCAAAACAGGTTGCCATGATTATGTATGTAGCCTTGTGCAATTTATACACGATATCAATACAATGACAGGCAGTGCGACTCAGTTAAGAAAACAGAAGTCGACATCTGTAAAGCTTCGCGGAGAAGCTTTTGCGTTGGGGCATTCCACAGAACATCTCTCACTGTGAGCAGTTTGGTAATTGGGGCGCAGGAATGGGTTTTCCTCCTAGGCGAGAGGGGTCCTTTACAGTGACTTGGTGCACCCATTTTATACTCACATCCGAACGCATCCGTTGCATGTATTCACTTTGTTTGTAATATAATTCGAAGACCAATATTTTTCGTCGCTATAACAGTGTCTACCTCAATGGTTGAAGGGGACTAGCCCATAATTTAATAATTTTTCCCGAATATTCAAATGTGGGGAGGTTACGAACAAAATATTGTTTTGTATTTTTTATTTGGTTTTGAGCTGACAGGTAACCTACATTTTCCCCTCTGTGTACGCGGTGAACTACACTGGAATTCATTCGCGTGTTCTCTAAGCTTCTGTGTTTATGAGTTTCGTGTCATTGTACATAGAGCATACATTCTGGAAAGATGTACACATCTTGTAAGCATGTTTAGGATCAAACTATCTAGAATTTTCTTTGCGTTAGTCTACAAATATAAGCGACAAACTTATCAAGCTAGCAGTCTTTTACTCAAGTTTACTTAAGAACAGTCATATTTACTGCCGTCTACTTGGAAGGATTTTGTTGGGTTTGAAGGTATCGGTTTGCACGCCAATCGATATTCGTCATTTTATGTTCCATTTATCTATACGTATCACTTTGCGAGCTTGTGTTTCACCCCTTGCTATTTTGTATGACGACGTTCTTTTGGAACTTGTATCGCTCCTTGTCTCTTTGTGCTAACACGTACGTACATTTCGTCCCAGTTTACTCTGAAAGTGACACAGTGTATATTTCCGAGGAGTGAAACATACATCGCCAGTTCGGCATCAAGGACGCTACTTTCAACCCGTCCGCACTGAGAAGTTACACCGTCACAGGCACTTATATATTATCGGCGTGCCGTACCCTGCTTTTCCTCACTTACAGGACTGTCATCCTTCGATATGAGAATTCCCAAGGATGTGGATTCTATATTTACGTGCCCTGACTCGCCTGTGGAAGCCGAAATATTCCATTCGGATTTCGACGCTTTCATGAGTCTGAAACTATATATTTTTGTAATTATCTGTATTGCTTGTGTATATTATTGTCATTTGTACTATTAGTCCATTTTGTTCAAATATATGTATTGAACTTAGTCAAACCTCTTTGTGTTTCTCTGTTTTATCTTGTGTAAGACCTGTCGCTATCTGAGAGTTGAACAAGTCATTTGTTTATCATTTTTCCTCTCCGATAGCGGTAACCTTACACGGGGATATTGCTGCCTTTCTCGGCATGTACTAAGCTTGTAATAACTCTAAAAGAACACAGATAAAAAGGAAAAGTCCAGAAAAGTCAGTTTTGCTAGGTTTTCACAGTTCATTGAAAGGACTCAACTGGGACTTTCTTTGCAACAGTTGTTTGCACAAAAGTACAGTGTTTGCAGTTTTGTTAGGTTCTCACAGTTCATTGAAAGGACTCAACTGGGACTTTCTTTGCAACAGTTGTTTGCACAAAAGTACAGTGTTTGCAGAAGTGACTGAGGGGTTTTATGCTTCTCTTTTACTGTGTCTCAACCTAGGTGATCACGTACATATGCTGTGATACTATCCTTCCCATTACACTTCATAGTATAATCAGTTTCAGTGCCAGTCCAGGATCGTCGGCTGCAACAGGGTATTACATGTGGAGGTATGATAACGGTTAATATTTTTATCTTATATCAGTTCACAATAATGTGCTGGTTTGACGTAGCTTGTCCCTCTTTAATGACACTCTGCTGATGCGTGTTGTCGTGTCTTTAGTATTTGATTAGTTTATATGCATACAGGTATCTGTTCAGAGAAAGTACTCTCGTCTGTTTCATAAACACCATTCAAGCAGAATACGATAACATTAGGAATATATACAACTGAATGAGACGTTTATGTCTTAAAATTGCACGAAGTTTTGAAAACGCGTGTTTAAACACTTAAGGAATAATCAGATACGTCATAATTTTCAACTATTACTTGGGAACACTTTCGAAGTTCTTATCAATTGCAGATATGGATGAAAGTTTGCCTTCTCGCACAATTCCTGATATGGTCTCATACCTTAGCATGATATTTATAAATCTTTTGCAAGTTTCTAGGCTCTCCAATGACACAGCTGAAATTTTGCTCATCTAACGAGGTTATATGCTTTGGGACGAAGAATGAGGGAAAACTAACAGTTAAGCACGGTTAAAATTATCTTAAGGCCATAATCCTCCGACTAGTCTGCTGACTTTCCCTAGAGCAATAGTAGCCTGCGTTATACTCCTCTTATCCGGTGTGGACGTTCCCGAGTGTTGTGACTATGGCACTATTGTGTTAGGCTACATTAATTATTAAGCTAAATTGTTCTTATGTCCTTCAGAACTCATAATGTGCCAAGGTGTAGTATTTTGCAACATGATATTAAGGACCAGTCATACAGCTCTCGTCATTGTTATTCAGATATGAAGGTGTTCTCAAGGATTTAGCTAACATTTTTCTTAACCTAGTCACCCAAGCCCTTTAACCTTGATGATCATCAAAATTAATACATGGTAAAAGTTTTGCTACAAAAATAAGACGTATATCTCAAACGACAACCGAATTATAAAATCCTCAACATACATTTTGTGGCCTCACAGCCCCATTCATATCGCCACCTCCAAAAGTAGGAATGTACTTGAAAGATTCCCCAAAAATCCTGTACACAATGCTACTAAAATTTACACCCAGCAATAGGCCTAACTTCTCGAAGTAACAAAAACTTTAACATCTACTTCCGCTGGCAGCCAAATAACTCCACGTAGTCTTCAAAACAACAATAACACTGCGGAAAGTAACCTGTTTTTAATTCGCGCTTCTGTACCCAAAGTGATTTACAAACCAGCATTGCTATCTACTATGCTGAAAGGCAATTACAATCTAACCAGTGGTCATTAGCTATAGGATATGCCAAGTGCATAACTTAGACTTTGATAAAGATTTGGAACATAGTGTCCAAACTGTGACACAATGGCGCATCCTCGAAAATGGTGTTGAGTGCAGCTGTTTGGATTTTTATTTTTTCACGGAGTTAGAGATATTGCTGTAAGAACATGTTCGTAATACTGTATAGATAGTGTTCCGAAGAATGTTTCTAGAACATTTGTATTGTTGGTGGATCTAATGCCTCTGAAAGAACTGTGTAGCACCAAAAGGTAAGTTGAACACCTGATAAATGTGTTTGTGTATTGCCGATAATGTTGATTAGTACTGCAAAATATTCTCCAAAGTCTATTTCACATATACCCGGAAATTCAAGGTTGTTTGTGCCCTGATTCCAAAATCAACAAAATCTGCGAGAAGGCCTGTCCGATGGCAGAAGTTTGCCCAACTTGTATGATTCCCCTTTAAGGAGGATGTTTGTGTCATGGTCTTTTCCCTTAGCATAATGATAATGACAAAGGTTATTTCAAGGTATTGAGAATGGCACCCAAGTGCGTCTCAAATTCATAGCTGGTGGAATGTTTACTGTTTCCATCGTCCAGTACACCAGAGCCCATGCCTTCTTGAGAGAACACTGGAACACATCTGCTGTTGAGCCGTCAGGGACATTGTTGTGCCCCTATGATCACCGTGGTGATTGGGTGCCGGGCGAACCATGGAGATCCGGAACTTATCATGCCGATGAAATGTCCTTTATCATGGGGGAAAAGCAGCTAGGCGATGCGTTAATGAGATACTGGACGAACTTCGCCAAAATTGGGTAACAGCTACACTTCTGGTGAAGTATGTACACATGATTGCAGAGCAATTATATCATTATTATCTGAACAGGGTAACCACCACTGCACCAGCAAGGTAAAAGCCTAAGAGTGTCTTGAAAAAGAATATGTGACATGCGTGTCATGTTTATGATAAACCCTTTTTATGGTATACTTTACCTACATTTCCCTCGATATTCAGTATGAAGACAAATTAAACTCTACATGTTTCAATAAGTCGCAGTTTTCAGGTTAGATTCCATATCTCAGGTTTGCTGCGGTTTTAAATTTGAAGGTGTTTCAATCAGTGAAAGGTTCATGATCACAGCTCAGAGCTGCAGTGTATTGAACAGGTAGCGTTTTGCATCATGTTAAAGAATTGGAACTGCAGTCTCTTACGTTTGCAGTTTGTGGAGTTTGTTCCAAGGCTGGAAGCCAGAAATTTAAACCAGACCTAAGGTAAAACATAAGTTCAGTGTAAACTGGTATACAGTGGAAAGCACATATGTAGCTACTTAAACTTTGTATTATTTTCACATTTATTACATTTATTACAAAATCAAGCTCAGTGTGTCTGTAGTCAGTCCACACAGTATGTCACCGCCATACAGCTCAGGCAGGACTGGCGTTCTAGAAACCCACTGCTGGTTTTCCAAACAAAGTGAACGTAATACACCCACTTACACAATAAATGAGTTTCATTACGCTCTGATTTCTTTATATTTTCTTTGATTCATTATAATCCGCCCTTAAGAGCAAAGATTTCAGTTTCCGTTCAAATCTCACCGACATCGCCTTCCAATCTCATTGTTACCATTCGCTGTGTTAACATACCAAAAAATGTTCGTGAAGACAGTAATATTACTCCCAACAGTACAGCTTTAGCATAGGTGTAACTTGTCGTTGCAGGGCTCCACCGACTTCCTATCTCTAATCATGAAAGTGTGTGTAGAGTTTCAACTCGGTCACAGACACAAATATTTTCGAAAAACTGCACAAGTTGAAGTGAGGTTTAAGGCGTTAAATAAGATAAAACGAAATGTCGAAAGTTTGAGATTCGATGATTGTAATGTGCAACGCAGTTACTGTCACCTACTTCTTCCACATTGTTGGTCCCGAGATTACTACTGCTGAAAGCAAAATATTACATCTCTGTCTGAACTTTTTTAAAGTAAAGATATGAATATGTTGTTTCTTAGATGAGGTTACCTTGTAAGAAAACGAATTCCTTTCACAGTTTCATTTATATTGGCTAAAAAGGTCCGACCAGATGTGGTATGTCACTTTCAGATACCAAACATTTGCTAGAATGTATTTAATATCTTACACAAAGTTTAGTGCATGTCTGTTTCAGCAAAATTGCATTCACTATTTTGCACTTCAGTTACTTTGTTCGTTTGTACAGAGATCCAAATGACCCGTCAGCTGGATTAAGTTACGTAAATTGGCTCGAGGTTCGAACAAGGTGCAGAGCGTTACTTGAGGCTTCACACTGGGATGACATCAGATTATATGGGCCATCGGGTGTATAACGACAGGCTGGAATTCTGCTTGGAGTATCTCTCAAAACAAAAGAAGCTTATCCGACAAAGACGATTCGGGTAAAATGTAATTAAAGCTGAGTTTCATTCACACATGCAAATTAATTTTCCGCTGGAATGTTCTATGATGTATATATCCATATATTTGATTCCACGCAACACAAGTAATTAAAGATTACTTGAAATGTACCAATGCTGGCCGTCGTTGTAAAAGTGAAATATTCTCGACTACGACGTAAAACGCCAATGCAATAAATAAATATTTCCAGGATGCATGACAAATAGATACTTGGCCCACTTACAGACTCCGTCATATACAGTGATGTATACATTTTGGTAGTCTATAAATAAATTCAATATAAGTCAATAGATGGATTAGAATTAAGTCGTTTTTTTAAATCCCCCATTAAAATATTTTTGATATAAAATTTCATCGTTAAATAACGGCTTAATGGTTCAGTTTTATATAAATTCGTGTACCTGGGTATCCCCTAGTTGCGCGATTGAGGGATGATCCATTTAGCCTATAGATCAGTAAAATACACGGAGTTGTATCAAGATAAGCTTAAAAAAATGTTATGATGGTATGAATTTCTGTACCATAAATAAAATAAAATATGAGATAAATTTACTGGAAGAACTCTTGTGTATTTTTGCTCTAACGTTATGGTGATAACCTATCACTGGATAAATGTTTCTCCTTAAAAATGACTATTATATATACACACTGGGGCCTACTTTACAGGTCCTCTTTATACAACATGCATGAATACAATGATTTTCATATAGGTCAGAAGAATTTAGGGAGACAATGTAGAGGGATACACCATGGCTGGTAGAACAACTCCAGGGTCAAGTTTTAAAAATACACAAAGATTTTCAGAAAAAAAAATGGAAAAAATTGAACACACTCTTGTATATCAAAACATGTACATCATAAGACTCATATCGATTATGGTACATAAGTTAGATAGTGGAATTGTTACCAATAAGAAAAGGCCTAATATATATCCCTGCCATACACCAGACGTTACACCCAACCAGCGATCACCATAGGTTACGTTGTGTGTTTCAAGAATGAGTTCTACCACAGGGTCAGCGAGCCAGAAAATAACTAGTGCACTACAGCGTGAAAGGCCTCACTTATATCAACATAGGTCTGCCAGCAACCTGCAAATGGTCGTTGGTTTCCTCCGGGCTCTTCCTGGTTTCTTTCCACCATTATGCTAGCCGCCGTCGTATAAATGAAATATTCTTGAGTACGGCGTAAAATACCAATTAAATAAGTAAATAAATAAAATAAATTCAGCATAGATTGAAATAGCCTCCTCTGTTTATACTACTTGCTAAAACTTCCGTGTGCTCGACCAAATTTATATGTAACGATCAGCCTTCTACAAGTCCATATCTAACCAGCAGTTCGATGACCCTGTGTACAATAATTGTTTGAGTTCATTATGTACATTCGTGAAAGAAAAGAAGAATCGTCACTGAGGGGGATAACTCGTGCTGGAATCATCCATAGTGAACAAGCAACTAAAATAGTCTATGAACAGAGCCCACTTTCACAAAACTTTCTACATCAATTTCTCGTAGCTTTTCCCGTAAGACACGTCCCAGTATGACTCTTCAAGTTAGATTTTTTTGTGCTTTTTTTCTTTATCAAACTCCGGAAACCGTTTTGGGTTTTCTCCAATCTCCGTCTCTAAAGTCATCAAGTTTTATCTTGCTCGGTGGAAGGTGGCTCGGGATATGGAAAATTCTTCTCGATGAAAGAGACCATTTTTAACTTTCCGATATATGAAATAACGTATTAAATCTCCGTCAAACCGCACTAGAAATTTTCAGGGGACTAAGCGTCGAAACTGACATTCCCATGCAAGCCGTCAACCAAAACGGGCCTGCCGGGTCAAAAATCGCAAGACCAGTTTCCAAAGACAGCAAATTATACACACCACCATTTACGTTTACATTTACCTTCTAATACGTCGAAAAAGGCTATACAAGATTGGAGCGTAAGCTGGAGTCTTTTCCAGTGCTGTTTAACGCCATTATTGGGACATTTTTTTCACTTGAACGCTGGTGGTTTATTACTATGGGGGAGGAAACCGGAGTGTTTGGAAATTACTGACGAACTTTCAAACGGATGACGTGCAGATGTATACAATAGACTTGTCGATGTCAAGTGGTGTTTAACGAACGTTAGACTGCGATAACAGCCATACTGTTTTAAACACAAACCAATTAACCACATAATTAAACTTGGTTGCAACTCAATCTTTTAAAGACAAAATAATAATACGAAGAAAAACGAAGCAAAACACAAAGAAAAATATATTTTAGAAATATTTTATGATCTAATGACTGTGATTATCTATATGTTGTGCTAATTCTTGTCCGACCAGCATGTTAATAAATTGGCACATTTTGGCGTAAAACATTTCATCTTGTCCTACGTCACCTGGATCAAATAAGACAGGAGTTAGAAGAAAATGCAACACTTACCCAAGTGTATATATGTATCGATAAAGAATCTCATTGAAAGTTTAAAAAAAAAGTAAGCAAAACCGCCCACGTAAGGAAAATCGAACGGGCCGCCATACTCTCAATTTTAAACAATGATGGGCGATATATTTTCTACCACAGGAGGAGGCATGTGTTTCCGCTGTGACGTCAGTCGTTCCTTTTCAAAATTTGGCCACGTACTAGTAGAATTAAATCAGTTGTTTTCCTTCTGATTGCGAGATTAGTTTGATGTACTTTAAAATCTAGGCGTCGAAACCGACATTCGTATACCAGCCGTCAACCGAAATTGGCCTACGGTCAATAATTGCTAGACCAGTTTCCAAAAACGGCGAATAACACAAACCTCCCAAGAAGTAAGAAAATATCTAAATATAAGATTAGGACGAATTCATGCAAAGAGAAACAGTCAAAAGTTTTCAATGATGTCGAAAAGACTTTATGAATGTTTTAGGCGGATGAATAAAATCTGTATTCAAACCGTGTACAATTTCTGTCAGTAAAATCATTTTCAACGAGAAAGTGGTAGTAGAATACATCTTGCTACTCACGACCAAGGAGTGTCTCGACTCTACATGTAATACTGAAGAGCGTAGGGTGCGGGTGACGCGACATCGTGTTTCCGGTTTTTCTAAAATGACGTAAGAATTAAAGATTAAAAGGCGGGTTATAGAGTTACCAAGCACGCCATAACAATGCCTTTGTCTGTTAATAGGTCTGCATGAACTGCTCTTCTAAAATAGCTTTGATTATATTTTTGTTGTCTTTTCTTTATAGGTTTTTCGAAGTTCTGTCCGAGTTTGAACAAGTCATGTACTAATGGAAATATCAACCAATAATTCGTACTAAAACTTATGTTAAATCCAGGAATCCATTTATCAATAATGTACAGGCACAAGATATGCTCGCTGTTAGCAGATTTCTACCTGTTCTCGTATGAATACTATTAGAGCGGATTTTTCTCTTACTCGAACGTGTGGGAAATCAGGAGTCAACAAATGCTACTCTGTACAGCAGCAGTCTATAACGAAACTCTGATGCATCTCTGTAGACGAGTAAATTACACAGAAACATATGTCAGAGAACGTATGAATAATCTCTGAATTCTATCATGATCTTGACGATTAGTGTAATCGGAGCGGCATGTTTGCATTCATCGATTACTCAAGATCTTTTGGTAGCTGCAAGTAGGTACCGCTATATCTGGGTTACATGTAATCCTCAAGGCAATCAAAGTTTTAAAAAGTAAGGTCCATACTGATTTTCAACTGGAAACTTAAATGATAATTTAAATGATAAATTCTGAAATGATAAAACATGAAAAATAACGCCAACTTTACACATATATACACTAAAAATAAAAATGAATCCATGGTTTGGACAAGGTCTCAACAATTTTTAATTTCAGTGTTTTGAAGCTCTTGTAAACGCTTAGTTCTGTAAATCCCAAAGTGCTTTCAGAATCCAATCCTAATTAGTGATGTTACCCAAGGCTACTTTTTTGCACCCAGTATATGAACGATCCAAAGGGTATGTTCATGGTCAACAACACGTTCAGAATCCTAACCACAAATCAGTTTTGGATCCACAATGAAACCGTTCTCCAAAAAGTCCAAATGATTTCACTCTCAAAACGTGAAACTTCTTACTGAGGCAGGCTACAGCGCGTTGAATTCCTTTAATCTGCAGCTTCCTAAAGTGAACCACAGTCCATGTATACCAATCTAGTTTTCGAGTGGACTTTAGCTAGGCTTGAAATTCTGAACCGACCACATATTTCAGTGAGTCTTACAGTTTTACATTTCCTATCTTCAGTGCATAATACTGGAAACGTGCATCCCTATCCTTGACCATTGGAGTTTTACCTCCCGTTGGATGCTAAGGCGTGAGATCTGCCCGCTAATCACCGTCCCTCTGGCTCACCATCTAACAGAATGGCTTCGTTTAAATACAGGTTTTGGGGCCACTATCCTGGCGCATATCGTGGCCCATCAAATCAGTGCTTTATTTTAACCTTTGAAGACGGTTAAAGTGTGTTTGTATACTATTTACATATGTGCATGAGTTAACTAATGGAATGAGTCTTTTTTTGTCACAATATGCTTATACTGTAACTTATTTTATAGGTTCAATTGCTGCAAGGTACAGACGTGTGATAATTAGCTATTTCACAGAAACAGTATAGGGAGTAATTAGGCGATTTATACAAACAGAAAACAGTAATGCTTTTCTTCCTTGGATAACAGAGATTAGTTCTCTTGCTTCCTGCCATGTGACGTGTAGTTGTAGTGCTCCCGACACTTATACCGGACAACGTCAAGGACCAGCGTGCAGGAAACCTGAGCCTGTAACAAGCGGGCCAAATATATCTGGGGAGTAGGGATGTCAGGCATCATCTACTCATCTGAAACAAGAGTCTGACAAAATGGTGGTTGCCAGTACCTTTTGTACTTATCAAGCCGCACAGAGAGATATTTGATCGGCTGACAGTAGAAAATCTAGCTCTGATACGTCAATCCACAGAAACACGCCCTCGTATGTTGTTGTCTAGCAAAGCTGGAATGCTGATCTAACAACGATTGTGAAATCTGAGTGGGATTTCTAACCATACAAATATTCTCTTCTGAGAATGTCCAAATGTCTATAATTCAGGCATTCTTATAAATATTTCACGGATAACTGTTCTCTGATGTTCATATTCACATGCCCCCCTTTCCTTTGAATTGCTCTCAAAATGTACAATAAAGAGGCTCAAATTTTCCAACTCACAGTTTCAAAACATGGCAGATTACGACTTGCATGACGGTGACAAAATAAAATCTCTCTTCTATTCTACATATATACATGTTTTGCTCCGCGGTGGAACTATTTAAACACAAATGAAAGTAAACTGTATGAATTCAGTAATTCAGTGGTTGAAATGCGATATCTGCCCACCGTCAGTCCGCTTTTCCTCCGCGAATTCAGGAAACTTCAATTGTTTACATGGACTACGTTTGCTGTACGTGTCACGGATCATAGTGTGTTCAGCTTTCGTTACGCTCTCTGTCGATGTTTCCGTCAGAATTAAATTAATTCAGGTGTGTCCAGGGATCCTAATATTCAACTACCATGATAATTAAAAAACGTAAATCACATAGTACCTAACTTAAACTCCATAAATGTAACTGTCCACGATATTTCCTTCAATTTGGAATATTACTCACATCACATAAAGTACAAAGAGCGATAACCTTAAAACATGTTATTAAACCAGGAGTGAATGATATTTAATTTTATACACATTTCTCGTAACTGGAAGGTAATAAACATCAGCTTGACACTACAGCAGCGTGAAATGTAGTCATAGTCACAAAATAAAAAAAAAAATGAAAGAGAATCAAAAATACCAGAATCGTTGTCGTTATCAGCCCTATGTTAACAGGTGCAGGTCCAGAAAAGCTCAGATAAAGATAAGGTGATAAATACATGTGTGTGATGGGACAATTTTGCGTTAGCCCTGGAGCTTGCTGGGGGCGGGTCGTTACTTTTTAAACACGTACATGGATAGTTAGAATAAAACCCTATAACCGAGGTCGAAGAGGCCGAATTTCACCGGTAACGCGTGACCATTTTGTAACAGAGTTATCACACTGTCCTTGCTGCTCTCGTTTTACTGTCTGTGCTGTAGTCTTTCCTATTACCCACCAAACAAGTGCCTGTGCCAATGATTAATTTTGATTGGTACCTTAAATATTGGAAGAGTTTGATTTGTTCATCACATATGAAGCAAGACAGATTTGTCAATTTTTATTTAAGTGCCAACACACGGATTAATACGTGAAAATAGTTGTGTTAGTGATCAAATAACCTAATTTTGTTTAATGACCAAGCTTTAAGTTATAGGCAGGCCTACTGGCAGTGTTGAGTTTTTGTTTTTCTTTCCAAACGAATGGTCATGGAGCTAACATGCTTGTGCGACAACGAATTCGTCATTAAGATTTTAAGCAGGGTGTATTACATTCTATGAACCCGCTGAGTCTCATACACCCTGAGACGCAGGTGTACGAGGCTTAGCGGGGTAATATCATGTCAAACACCCTGCTTAAAATCTGAATAAAATTAATGATATTGTGTTCCTGCAAAACCCGGAATTATTTTGGTGGACGAAGGATCCCCAGGCCTGGTCCCTTTGATGTTATTGCATATACATGTGTTAAATGTGATGACAATATAACACTTTCAGTAATTCTAGGCCACTGACATCTTATGAATTGCGTCTAACGTCACTGTAAATTTTCCTTTCCCGAATTCTGCTTAAGCCATAGTGTTGGGAGTGTGTATGTTGTTCGGTCTCAAACACTTGCATGAATAGTTAAAATAAAAGCCTAACTCAAATAAACTGACAAGTGTCCGGATTTCACCGGTAACGTGTGGTCATTTGCCAACTATCACATTGTCGTCGCTGCTCTAGTTTTACTCTCTGTGCTGTAGTTTTCTACATCATGTCACATGGTGCAAGATGAACACAATTACTTGTAGAAAATTATTATAAAGTATTCTTCATCAGGTTCAATCTTCCTCATTCGCCAGACGGTATATTTATGATTCTCTAATGTACACGTAGGTTTAAAAACCCTAATTTAGCAAAAGCTATGGAAAATATATATCCATCTTACCTGGATATTAAGAATTACAGACTCTCCAGATGGTACATCCTACTTGGATTGGATTTGTACAAAGACAGCAACGGTTTCATTTTACGTCGAAAATGCGATGAGAGGCCAAGGATAGTGTCAATCCTGAGATCTTAAACTCTCTGGAACTCTCCTTTATAGTTGTGCCCAGTTCCGCTTAATTTCAGCCTAGGGGCCGCTGCAATCAAGGTGCGACTGAGATACATATTTTGATTAAGAAAACTTTGCATGAGCCAGTCCTAATTTCTTACAACCCCGGTAGATACTTTTGTTTGGTGGTTTGGGATACGTTGCTTTGGAAGTTGGTCTTGGGTTTATTGATTGCGAACATTCGTTAGTATTGACGGCGGGTATACAAATGTTTGTTTAAACGGAATAACGCTGTTTCATAAAACCTCGAAACTCCTGACGTGTAACGCCATTTCTAGGCCAAGTTCTTCAAAGACATCACGTTGATCTGTTCTTTATTAGCGATAACACATTATTTGAGAAAACCTACCCCACACATTGTGGGTATAATTGCTCCGCCTCAGATATCCGTTTTTTTAGCGGATATCCCGTCTTCATCGGTACCCGAGAATGACACGGTGCATTTTATTGCCGTGCCCGGTGTTGCGCTTGGCCTGGTAGAGTATTACGTAACTTGTGGTATCTTGGTGACATTTCATGCACAGCGATATAGATAATGGGACCTGATATACAAGTGATAATCGTTATGAGCGAGCCTTCTTTCCACTGCCATAGGCAGTGAATTCCAACAAGTGTATTACTGCCACTCGATCACCGAAAACTGCTCCAGAGATATGAATTAAGAATACATAAATAAATGTAGCTGAATGAAACGCTTGCTTTCTGTCTTCAAACAGGTGAGTCTTTTGTTTTTACAAATTCTCCAAACAAAATACGTTTAATTGCTTTTTTAACCGGTTTTATATTCATTATATTGATAACAAAATGTAAAGTGATGTATGGGGCAGTTGGCAGTTCGATCAAATATATACGTGATTGTAGCCGAACACATATATATGCCCTCAGTAAAGCTGTCTACCATAAAGTGAAACAGGAATGAAGTCTGGTAAACAAACAAAATAATAAAAATTATATAATTGTAATGCGAATAATAGTAATAATAATAGTGTTGCTCTATGTACATCTATCAACCTGTTCTACTTCAGGCCAGGGGCCTCCGTGTCTCAGTCGGTTATATCGCATCATCGCAGCATAATGACCCTAAGCCTCCCATCAATGCAGTCGCTGTGAGTTGAAGACCAGCTCATCCTGGCTTCCCCTCCGGCCGTACGTATGAAGGTCTGCCAGCAATCTGCGGATGGTCGTGGGTTTCCTCCCACCATAATGCTGGCCGCCGTCGTATAAATGAAATATTCTTGAGTACGGCGTAAAACACCAATCAAATAAATAAATAAATAAATACTTCAGACCATGGGATTGAGCTCTGGCTAGTCAGAGCTATAAACAGAACAAATGTTACGAAATCCGAAAGTCAGTCTCATTAAAATCAGATCGTGTGGCCACTACTGTTACATGATCTGGCTGAGTGCCAATGTTAAATGTTTTCTCCGGGTTCATATAGTTAAACAATCAGTAGGTTTTTTCTCTATTTGAGGCAGAGATCGCTTTAGCAGGTAAGAGATTTCCGGTCTCATGGCGACCAGACCAGCTGGCGTTAATCGAGCTGAATGCCAGCGTATACGTAAAATTGCAAGTGCGCTTTTGCTGGTGCCTAGAGTTGAAAAGAACAACATAATCCAAGCATTGACTGAGTGGTTATACTACGAGTGCGCAGATTGGCAGAACATTATGTATTCTCGAGGGGCTCCCAGAATTCCTCAGAACACGATAAACAATGACCCACTGTCGGATGTACATTTGTCTCCTTAGTGACTTGATAAATATTAAAAACAGGGTGAATGTATACCAAAGATGACGGAATTCAGTATTTTTTTCGGACATATGATCTATTTCTAGGAAGTGCGTTACCCTTTATTATTATCCATCACATGTTAACCTACATACACCATACATTAGAAAACCGTCAGGTTACGGACAGCTTTCACCTAGCTAAGCGAGCCAACTATATGGCAGCGATTTTTGCACTTATGAGTCGACCGATCATATCAATGACTTAAATGGGTTGTGCGATGGTATAAACACATAAGTCATTATAAAAGCCCTCAAACATCACGGAAAATACTTTTATTAACGAAATATTCACGCACGCTAAATGACTTCAAATACCACAGACGCTATGTATTATTTAACATAATATTAACCAAATCATATCAACCATTTTCAAATGTGCGGACAGTAATTGGTAGGTGCGTTGGTATAGTCATAAATCCGACATTTGTGTACCCATCGTAGGCTATGAAGGAGCGCTCCTAGTAGATAACGTAAACCCATTTTCCTACCAACGTAAAACAAAATTTCCCACAGGAATTTGTAAGAAATTAGATTTTATTGCAGAAATACTAAAATGAAGCGGGTAACACGTGAGAGAGAAGCAGTCAGCAGTTGATGTAGGGAACCTAGGAGTCGAAACCGACATTCGCATTCCTGCCGTCAACCTCTGTTGTGCTTTGATGTCAACTGTCCATATATATATATATATATATATATATATACATATATATTCAACGAGGTGATCACACACAACACGATAAACATACGCCCCCTAGCCCCGGAAGTGGAATTATGAAGCAGACCCAGATATTCTGTACTCTCCGTCCATACTTACTGACACGACAGGCGTACACATTGTAAAATTAAAGAAAGTAAAAGGGAAGGCGTTTATTGGAATATTCTTGAATTTAGTGAGCAATTGTCGATTACACCAATTAGAAAGATGAATCAATACAATAATTTATTACAAAACATAACAGTTTATGCTTTGCGAGGAGTGCCATTTTAAATCCACAACCGAAGCTCTTATTCTGGAGACAAAACAAGAAAGAGGAAACAATCTGTGTATAAATGAGCATAAATCTCCTAGTTACCATATTACTTGTATCTAGAACTACGTATGTATCATGTATAATATAAATCAAACTTTTCCAGTTGTCGGAAAGCACTACCGTGAATGCTTAGATAGGAGATCTAAATGTCGTTCTGAAGAGAAGGTGCGAAAAACCCGTTTTCGAATTTTTTTCGTGTCGAGTTTATGCATAATGGCATGGGGTGATACCTTGGTGGGTGGCCCATACACCCTTGAATGTAAGATAAACAGAACGACAGGGAACCGCGAAGGCCTGTACTGGCGATACGACGGGAACTTCTATATTCATTACAGCGTCCGGGAATGTATGCCTTGGATGCCTGTGCATGCACACGTACGTGAGAATCCATACCCAGGAATATCAGAGGGATGTCAAGCCATCAATGCAGAAAAGGTCTACATAGAAAAGGTCACTGAAGATGCTGCCGGGGACAGATGGATTTGTGAATACAGAGCCGAAAGAAAGTATATTACTGTTGTTCTTCAAGGGACATGTAGATATACACCTACAAAGCCATATTTTCATGGTTCAGCTTGTTTTTTGTTAAATGCAAGCTGAACTGTTCACGTCCTAAAAGTGATATAAGTGAATGAACCTGCGGAATTTGGCACCGACCTAGGTTCACTTTCACAAATCATCGTAAGTCATATTTCTCGTAACTTTTTTCGTAAAAGACCTTGACTGGGTTATATTGCCATAAGGAGACGTTATTTTCGAGAAACGTTAAAAAAGATTGATATACCAACTTTTGCAAAAGTGGATCCTCCTATACCCTCACAACTCCACACACTGAATGTACAGTGTTAGTACTGTTATCTACATCTGTATCTGATGTCCTCTTGTAAAGTACATCTGGGTCCTAGTCGAATATCGTCCTGCCATCAGCATAGTCCGCCCATCATACGCGGACCCTGATCCCACCATGCACGGACCAAGCAACCAAGATGGGCGTAGCATATTCAGTTACAATCGGTGCTGTATTTGTGTTTGACTTTCCCGCGCGGTGCAGCACAAAACACCAGGTGTTTTGATTCTCGAGACAGATTCTGAAGCAATGCCTAATGGCCGGACATGGTGTGTGGTGTCTTTGCTCTCGCAACACATGCACCAGGCATCCCTTCATATCAGCAGGGTTGACTCTGCCATCTATGGGTAATTTCAGTTCACTTCAAATGCAGGCAACCAGTGAAGCACCATAGCAAAGAACATCTTCTGACCAATTCGAGTATCCCTCCTAAATCCCGAGCAAAATACCATTTGTAGTGTCTCATACAATGTGCACGTTGTAAATGTACCAGTGAGTAAGATACGAGTGAGGCTCTGCGCCATGCTTGGCAACAGTGATGGCTGTTAACGTAGACTTATGCTGATAACCAGAATACATCTTGCCTCATCTGCACCCTCTACGTAATGTCCTTTTCTGAAATACAACAATTGGCTTCGAGAATGAACTTTGCCCATCTCTTGTGCATTACTGGGACCAAAGCGACGGCAGATTTTTCAGCGCAGGTGACTTTTCTGCCTTCATCAGGAAGACCATGCATGCCGTGGGTTCAATGGAGGCGGCTGTTCGAAAACTACATGCTCGCTGCGGGTCTACAAAACGCATCAGCGGAACGTAAACGAGCTTTACTGTTGGACTGCATAGGAGCCGAGCGACAATGGGTATTTTACACCCTTCCGGAGATTAACCCCGAGTGGAACTACGTCTACATTCGAGGCAACTTTACCAAATAGGTTTTAACCTGTTGTCAACGTGGCTGCTGAGCGCCACCGTTTCCATCTGAGAGGTTAAGATCCCGGTGAGTCGGTCGATACATATATTTCGGCATTACGTGAGCTGGTTGTCACATGTGAATTTGGTAAAACGGGAGATGAGATTATACGCGATCAATTGGTGGAGAAAACTACGTGCGCTCGTACCAGGGAACGTCTTCTCATGGAGCCTGGCCTTACATATAATCACGCCATTGAGCTCGCCCGTCGTGTTGAAACTGCTATCAAACAGGCACAGACCATGAAAGCGGGTTCAAGCTCGCCAAATTCTGTTAAAAAATGTGAAAGTCCAGCCGCGTCCATCTGGAAAGAAACAAAGGAAAAGTGGACAATCAGGACAGAAGAAAAAAATAATGCTACAGATGTGGATCTTCTAGCTATCTTGGCTATGATAAAGAGTGCCCAGCCAAAGGTAACACATGTTCAATTTTTCAGAAAATCGGACGTTACTCTGCAGTCTGTCGAAGTAAATCAGCACACGTTGTACAAGAAGTTGACTGTGACATACGAGTAAATAAAGTCAGTATGACTGTGATAGTTGACACTGCTTCTGATGGTTCATTGATGAATGAAAAACTCTACTCAAAGTATTTTCTGAATGATGCTTTAAAACCATGGAAAGAACCATTCAGATCCCACTTTCAGGTAACATTGAAATTGTTGGGTGTTTTGAATGTAATGTTCAGTACAAAGGAAAATGCGCTACTGCTCTTTGGTATGTTGTTAAACAAGGTTCTACACTCCTGTGTAAAGGTTTAATTCAGGCATTAGGTATTAACATTCAGGGTAAAACGTTGTCATGTTTTGCTGCTCACAATGTCACGCCTACACAAACCAGGCCTATTCATTGAGCTGATCAAAGCACAGAAAATAGGTGAAGTGAAGTGACACATACTCCACACATTGTCACTAACGAAATTCAATTTGCCACAGACTGTACAATACCATCTGAATTTCTGAAGTGTTTACAGATGGTTTAGGTCTGATTTCAGGGTACAAACACAAAATACGTTTGAAACCAAACGCGACTCGTGTACAACAAAAGTTGCGACCACTTCCATTCGCCGTTAGAACTGAGGTAGCGAAAGAGTTAAAACGTCTTGAGGAGGAGGATGTTATTGAGCGCGTAGAGGCTTCCGAATGGGTCTCGCCGATAGTCGTGGCGTGGAAGAAATATGATGCAATACCGTGTGCGTCGACTTTGGGAAATTAAATGAGACGATAGTGGTTGAAAAATACCCAGTACCGAATATCGATGAGTTACTCAGAGGGTTACATGGGGCAAAGTTTTTCTCAAAGTTTGATGTCGGAGCAGCTTATCACCAACTTGAGTTAGTTCAAGAAAATCTTGATCTGACCACCTTCATTACAAATGAGGTATTGTTCCGATACAAGCCTGTCTGTTTTGAACTGGCATCTGCTCCAGCGTGCTTTCAGAGGACTCTTAATTCTGTCTTAGGTAATTTACCTGGCGTCTTCTGTTACATTGATGACATTTTTGTGTCCGGTAAAGCTCAAGCTGATCGTGATGTAACTTTACGCAAATACTAAAGTGATTGTCTGATGCGGGTATCAAGTTGAACACGAAATGTGAATTTAGTGTGTCCAGTATGCAGGTGCTAGGTCATGTAATGGGCAGTGAAGGTATCCGACCAAATCCTGAACTGGTCCAACGGATCGCAAACGCGACATGCCCCGCAAATTCAGACCAAGTTCGTTCATTCTTAGGCATGGCCTCCTTTTTCGCAAAGTTTGTTCCCCAGTTTGCTACATTGGTGCAACCGATCAGAGATACACAAACTACAGGACCATGTAATTGGACAGCCAAAGCTAACCAAGCTTTTCTCGATATCAAGGAGGCTATCATAAATAGCTCTGCCCTCTCCTTGTTTGATCCGAATAGTGAAACGATCGTGACAAATGACGTGTCCGGTTACGGTATCGGTGCTATCATGACGCAAATAAATGACTATGGTGATGAAGTCTCGGTAGCGTGCGCTTCACGTAAGTTGAACGATGCTGAAAAACATTACTCAGTAGGAGAACGCGAGGCTTCAGCTTGCGTTCGGGCTGTACAAAGGTGGCATACGCACTTGTGGGGTAGAAAGTTCACATTGCGAACTGACCACCAAGGCCTATCTACCTAAGGCTCGGGTCACAGACCTATGCGGATAGCGAGATGGAACTTCAGGCTGTTGTATTACAATTACATAGTACAATACAAACCTGGTGCTCAAAGTAAAGTAGCCGATGCTCTGTCTCTAAGATGGACATACAGGCCCGTGATGCTGTCAGAAAATTGTTCTGTTTGTCAGGTGAATGACTAGCTTACAACATGAACATCATCTGAAGTACGATCATGTCATTTACACCGTGTGGCAGCTATGAATAATTTCCATGGGAACTATATTATAGCCTTCTACAAAGTATGGACGATTGGAAAAAATGGCAAATCTGACCTATGTCTTTATTCTTGCAGATGGTACCATGCAGCGGAGAAGAAGTGATGTCTTCAGGTATTTTAGGTACCAAAATGATAAGTAATTTATTCTCTCTCCGAACTGCTGATATGAGTACCGACATGATAGGTCAGTGTTGCCTAGAATAATAAAATTTACTCTATCGATAATATATGCGAATGTTGGCGAATTATAAAACAAGGACCCTTGGTCATTTATACATACAAAAGACTGCAACACAGAGTAAAGCCAGAGCAGCGACGACAGTGTGACAGTTGGCAAATGGTCGAGCGTTACCGGTGAAACCCGGTCTCGATAGTTTACCTCAAATAGGATTTTATCCCAGCTGGTGACGTAAGTGTTTAAGAAGTAACAACTTACACCCCCTAGCATCATGGTTTAAGCAGAATTAGGTAAAAACATTACGATGATGCTGAATGTTGATGTTAAAATTACTCAAAGTGCTGTATTGTCATCTCATTTAATACATATATACTCAATAACATGAAAATATTGCAAAGGGACCAGGTATGTGTTTTAATATAATTGAAGTATACATACAGCTTGTATAGTGTAGTATCTCAAAAATCAATAATGTCTATAAATATACAAACTGTAATTTCTCATTGTATCCTTTTCTCAAGTGATTGTATAATTAACATATTTTCCATCTGTTGCCGTCCTTTGTGTCAATATGAACTAAAAAAGAATAACCAAAATATCCTTAAACATTCACAATTATCCTCTAAAAACCTGAAAACATCGAAAAGAACACAACTGAAAAAAATGCAATACAAAACTATATCTGTGGTATAAAAATGGGTCATATGTCAGATTCAGAGATTTTGTCCAGCAATATTATATATTATATATATATCAAGGTCCGTGTAAACGTTTATTTATTTATTTATTTGATAGGTGTTTTACGCCGTACTCAAGAATATTTTACTTATACGAAGGCGGCCAGCATTATGGTGGGAGGAAACCGGGAAGAGCCCGGGGGAAACCCACGACCATCCGCAGGTTGCCGGCAGACCTTTCTACGTACGGCCAGAGAGGAAGCCAGCATGAGCTGGGCTTGAACTCACAGCGACCGCATTGGTGGGAGGCTTCGGGTCACTGTACTGCGATAGCGCGCTTATCGACTGAGCCACGGATAACCCCCTGTAAATGTTTAAATAAGTATGTTTAAAAGTGTTATCATTTATCAAAATACCAATTTACAGACAGTATATTATAACGTTTATGTACATTAGGTAATTAGGTCTTTAGGTAATGCTAGTATTACAATTGATCAATCAACGGCTACGCCAGTGGGAAAGCGCGATAAATATACCTCGGTGGACAACATGGCCGGAACAGCGAGCCTGTCCGACAGACTATACTACACAGTCCGTGTTATCGCATAGGTAGTGAGCAGTAATAAAACACAGTAAATCGCTATTATCCTCCAAATCTATGTCAAGATATTTCATTACAATTGTTGAAAATTTTCTGAAAAGTCACCCATGAGAGTTTCACATATCCAATAATGATTGAGAAAGAGTTAAGATTGGATTTAATTATATCGCAACCCAAATTGTGGTGTTCTGGTGTATAGCCGGTATCCGGACGATTTAGTCCATAAGGTGTCGTAGTCCCGAAACGGGACAGGAATGTTGACAGAATGAATCTTGCTAATCATTGCTACGCTTTGTACCAATAAGTGTAAAGTGTAAGTGTGAGTGTGTTAGGGTATCTGAGTTAGACAGAATTGGAGGGTAAAACTGATAGTGCCTCCTGGTAGTTATATGTGTACAATTCAGATTTGTACATATAGACGTTTACGGTATATTTAACACGAAATATATGATCAGGGCTGTCAGTTTTTAACCATACCCTTGGGTTATATTTAAGATTTTATCGTTAAATTGTCTCTTAAATAGTTTTGTTTCGATTAGTTTCTGATTGTGCACGTGACTTTTTTATCTGCTGTCTTAATAATCTGGCGTATTTGAAACAAATCCCCTTGAGGCTCGTTTACTTTCTCGCAAGCGAAAGGCTATGTGCTTTTGCAAACTGCCAGGTGTCGGCCAGGACAAAAGTTAGCTCCCTTGTTTTGTGTGGATGTCAATCACTGGCTTGTGGAGGCGGTTAGCTCTCCACTCCCGATCGGTCAATTATATTTGGAATATAGATTTGACACTTGGTCCACAAGACATTGTACCATAACATATTTATCATTTTTCCAAAAAAAAAAGCGGGGGGGGGGGAATAAAAACTAGGAGACACAAATCAATTTCTGAAAACAAGGCAAAATGGGATAAAGAAAAATCAAAAGAAAAGAAGTATTACAAATTTTTTATCTATTAGATCGGTGTTTTACGCTGTACTCTACACTTTTTCACTTATACGACGGCGGCCTGTTATGGCATCACAATATAGTTCATAAAAATATATGTTTACAATGTTGAAATAATACGTACATATATTTAGAAAAAAGTGTTTGCTTAGATAACCCTGTGTATTTGAATAACTATTTTTAAAACAGTGTTTTCAATTTCCAATCTACGAGCTTCTATTTCTACATCTAAATGTATTTATTCCCCTACGGTCGGCCCATCATTTTAACTGGTCCAATCGTAACTTTGTTTAAATTTTTGGAGACGTGCTCTTTTACCGGCTGGTGTGTCCTTGTACTTCGGTTTCAAGGGTTATCGTACTGGCCGGGAGCAGGGAACGCTTCCGACCAAGTTAGTCACATGCATATCAGAATAGGGATCAGATATTAGATCGGACTTATTCCAAGCAACGCACAGTTCATCGCTGTAACAAGTCCTTAGGACAGGGGATATTTTACTGTCATTTTTTACGGATCCAAAAATGTAAAGTTAACATATTCATGATAAAATTTCCAGGATTCATTAGGTATCTGGGCCAAACAATTCAAGCATTACAAATATATTTTCTCGGCTTACGGAACACAACCATCATTAGCAGGTCGATTAACCTCCGTGTTTGTTTGTTTGTGTTCCTCACTATACCATACGAATGCAAGTAGTAAAAAATTATTGACAGTATTGCATGAATTTTAAGGCTTTGTACTCTCTTTCAAAGCAAACGGTTGGTTGTTTTTATCTTCGCAACAACTGCTCGACAAAGCTTAAAATATCTGTGCACCATTATTTTCATATTTACTCTGCCCATCATATTTGCGAATGTTGGCAAATTATGAAGGGGTGAGCCTTGGCCATTTACATGTATAGTACTGCTTTATCGAATTCTTGATGACACTTTTTCAGATGTGAATTGCGCTTTTTTACTGTCTGGTTTATTCCTGAAACGATGATTTTGATTGGTACTAAGGTTTCACCTTTCCAGCTGAAAAGCCTTATCGTACTGACTGGGGGCAGGAGTTATTTCCGATCAAATTAGTCACATGCATGACAGTATAGTGGTCAGTGTTTGGATCTGCCTTATTCACCATCTGTTTATCCATTGTTTATAGTCATAACAAATTCTCAGAAATCAATTGATGTCAATTCTGTACGGACCTCAAAACGTACAGTTGACATATTATAGTGGTAATATCCTACGATTCGAATTTTAAAAATAATTAATGAATGTAAACTAGGAGGCACAAATTATTCTAGGAAATACAAGGCAAAATAGGTCAAACAAAAATTAAAGTAACAGAAGCATCGCAAATGAGTTCATAGAAACAAATGTTCACAGAGCTATAATATGTACATATCTTTGGAAAAAGTCTTTGTTTTGACAATCCTGTGTATTTGCATGACTTTTCTGACAAGATTGTTTTCGTTCTCCTGCCTAATGGCTTCTCTTTAAATGTACTTAGTGACATTACCGTCTATTATTTTAACTGCTCCAATCAAATACTTGTTGAAGCTTTTGCAGATGTGTAAATTTTAATGGCTGGTGTATTGAAACAAAGATTTTGATTGATACTAACGTTTGAGCTCTACACTAAAGAAGGATTATCACACTGGCTGGTAGAAGGAGCTACGCCCGAACAACTTAGCCATACTCATGTCAGTATAGGGATCGGTTGTTAGATTTGATTTATTCGGTTTATTTATTTATTAATTTGATAGGTGTTTTATGCAGTACACAAGAATATTTCACTGATACGACGTCGGCCGGCATTATGGTGATAGGAGACTTCAAAGCCAGTCTCGTTTCATCGCAGTAACAAATGCGTAGCACATTTAACTACCACTGTTTTACACATCCCCAAATGTATAGTCAACGTATTCATGGCGACATTCTAGGATTCAAAAGCAAATAAGGTAAGAATAACTCATTCCCCCAATCTTAATAGAAAATACTAGTATGGTGGTATTTCCATAAGTATAAAGATTTTGAGCTCAAGCTCAGAAACGTTTCGTTCGGCTTGCACAATAGAACTAACGGTTGGCTGGTCGATTAACCTCTCGGTTTAGGAAGTCGATGGCTGACCATCCTGTTCATCGTCCGTGCCATACTGCTCGGGTTGTCCCACCTTTCCGAAGGCAATGCTGGCGTAGGTCGTTGGGTTCTCGGCAGGGTGCACGGTGGGTTGGGTGCCCGTGAAGCCCATGTCCGCGTATACCAGCTCGTGAGGACCTCCCACCTGGAATGATTGATATTTACCAAACAATAGTGATTATATTTGAGACGGATCAATCGTGGGTATCTCAGACACGAATCGTTTAACCATTATGTCCGCCTGTTCGATCTTTCTCTTCATAAAAACTTATCTTCTAAAGTGGAACAATATCTTTTCTACAAGCCAGTATATTTCAAGACACGGTCAAAATCTGTATAGTTTTTTCTTCGATGTGAAGTAAATTGATATATTACATCAATGCTGTATCTTAATGTCATACATTACACTTTGCTCTGTTTACTCCAGAGTTACTCCCCTTCGCCATCTTACACATTTTTATGTATGTTGGAATGATATCGCCTTGTTTCGCTTTGTCTCAACAGAAAGTGTTGTTGTAAAGATTACTTACCAATACCAGAGCCGTACCTTATCATTATCATGTTTAACAAAGCAATAATAGCTTAATCAGCAGGTGAGATGGACAATTACCTGACCAGCTCTGCTGGGTTGTTCTAGATGGTCAACATCCCCAGAGTTAGAGTGCATCACCGCATTCCCACCAAAAGCCGCATTAGCATAGGTGTCCACGGATCTGTGTCCTGTGTATACAAAAAATCAAACACAAACATGTAAGCTGGACGAAACTGTACATATCAGGAGACAGTGTATCTGAACTTAAGCTGAGGCTGTGTGTAATGTTATGTGACGAGCAACGTCTTTCACAAATGAAATGGGAGAATAGATTCACTGTTTGTATTTGTCTTATTTTAATTTCTCATGTTAACATCAATTACAGTTTACTTTGGTTACTTTTTCCATTACTTCATATCATTGACAAAAGAGGCTGAATGTATAAACAAAAATATCCCGTGGAAAGAGTACAAAGGATGACGTTGATGCAAAACAGAATGTAGTAAAATAGGGGAAGATCCTAATGGTGCCTTTTATTGTTGATCTGAGTTGTCTGACATATAGAGGTATCGAAAAACATTAAGAAATTAATTATTTGCATGGAATATAGTAAATGCGGTTTGTCAATCCATACGAACTGAAAAAAACAGCACATGGTCACGTCTTAATAACTTATTTCAATACATACCTCCGTTAATCCTTTGCAGGCTGTTATAGAGCATAAAATATTACATGTAACTTCAATACAATACTGAAAAAACATGTCTTCTGTAAGCGATAAAACGTGCCAGCGGTTCCACTGCTATGCTTATTTATTCATTCATTTATTTAATACAAACTTTCGCAGCCATGATACATAACTAAACATAAACAGTCTGTCTAATGGTTTCATTTTTTTTTCGCTCTAATTACTTGAACTTAGTTTGTCTCGTTGTTTCTATTTTTCTCACAAACTAATTGAGTTTAGTGATAGTCCAAGCACTTAGTATTTATAAAATGTACACGCTTGGAATAAAATACAAAAAATATATTCGGCTGAATCGGCTTTCAAACTGGATTATAATAAAGGCTTGATTGTGAGCCAACAACAAAGCCTAACGCAGAATATTTTAACAGAAAAGAGAAAATACTTTATTTCAAATGCTTCTATACATGCAAGATATTAGCAAATTCCATTTATCTTTTTTTTGTTTTTCCGTTCAAAACTTAACAGTTTCTGCATTTGTATTCCTGAAAATTTATGGTCGATAGTGGTTAAAATACATAGGAATAGGATCAAATTAACACCCTTTAGAAGTGGTCAAACTGTTCCACGTCACCAGTAAACCTTCAAAACTCTCTGTCTGGCGCATATAGCTTCCTGCTCTGTAAATACATATAGAAGCGCATGTTACGAAGCCTGAACTACATGTGACGTCAGACATGTCAGACCAGCATGGGCAGAAGGCGAGCGGTCCAGTTCCTTAATTTTAGGACTGCAGCTATGTGTTTTTCAGGTTTGATTCTAAGTGCTTTAAATGTGAACTTTTATAACCTAGTTGATTTAAACTCCAGAGTGAGTTGTTATCATACAGAAATCCACATACATATACTTGAGTGTAAATTGTCCCTAAGTAACGATACAACGATCTTTTGTTATGGGTACACAGCTTTATTTGGAGATGTCTGTGGTTAACCTTTCTTGTGATGAAATGTACTTATCTAACAAAGCGAGAGATGCCGCAAATTTTCACATATTAAAAAGTAATAGGAATATTTCCCACTTGCATTCTTTGTTTTGTCATGTATAAGGCCGGTCTTGTCACCAGGCGTAGATTTTTCTGCCGAATAATTAATAACCTAAGTAATAATTAGATTTTAACGAACAACATTAGCATAACAGAATCTACTTAACATGTCTTTTTGCTTAATAGCAAATTAATGCACACATCCTTAATCATGACTTAAAAGTTCTATTGGTGAACAAGCATCGAGAGTCAGGCTCATAAGGCTGGTTTGAACTTGTTAGATTTTGATTCACAAAAAAACACAATCCTATACTTCCATAAAGGAGAGTGGATGTTTTTAGTAGTAGTTCATCACAAGTGTCGACTTGCCTTTTGGTTTTCCAGGCCTTGGCTTGAGCATTCCCTTAGCTTTACCGAAGACACCTTAATAAAATGTGCAATAAATAAATTTATAGGATGTTAGAAGACTGTAAATCCTGATCATGTACCGGCAAAGTAATAATCATCTCAATGGATAAATTATAAAATGATATAAAGACTGCACTTTAAACGCATCACAACAATGTTGACGCACCCAGTAGAACAGCGGGAAGTAATCCCTCCATTATAGTGTACAATGCTCATGACTTTATTATCTTCTACCGGTATTTGTCTCCTGTTTTAATTACATCGCGTATAGCTATTAAATTTCATTCCACTTTTTCATAAAATAACTAGTTACAGTACAAAATATCATTCGTCAAATTTCATTGGTTGGTAAATGGTTTCATTTGTCGTCATGGAAATAATACATATACATGTAGAAATGCCTGGCAGAAATGATATGTTCATAAATTAAAACAAACCTTTTTTCTCATTGACTTTCTTCTCAGCTTTGTTGACTTCGACATACACTGGGCCTTCAGGGGCTAAAATGAATTATAATAAATTATTGTTGTTGCTGTTTTCTTTTTGTTCATTTGGTCAGGTCAGTTGAATGGCTTTACGCACAGAAGCTTCACAAGCCAACTGCAGATGGTCGTGGTTTCTCCTGGGCTGTGCTAGGTTTTCTAACACAATAATGCTCACCATGATATGAGATAGTCTTGAGTTCGAGAAAGATTCAATCAATAAATAAACACTATACTGAAATGATGTATTTAACGTTTTCACCTGAGATGAAAATAATACTTTAGCTGCCAACGCCGTGGTATACCTCACCTTTTTATGATATTAGAAAAATACACTCAAACGAAAACAGTAAGTTTTACCTGCAGCTATAAAACTGACCGGGTTTGTTTTCTCTGGTCTTCTTTGCTTTATTTACTTCTGCGTAGACCGGTGTTTCTTGTGCTGAAATTAAAGGTGACAATGCACAACAATAAGTGTGGGATTTCACCGTTAGATGAGGTGAAATTCTGGACTATAATGTCCAGAATTGGTCCAGAAAATCAAAGAATTTTTACATTTTATTGTATGTCCTGTGTACTGGGCATGCGCGTACATGTAAGTGGCAGTTGTTCTTTGGGTTTGTCCGGACACACGTTGTTGTGGCTGATAACGTGTATAGTACTGAATTCATATAAGTGTCCGTTTGCGCACCAGTGCTATTTGAGTCTAACTGTTCATTTCCACGCAAAGTTTATAACAAAAATCTTTCAAAAATCAGCAGCAAGATTTTTGTTCCGTTGAAAAATCATCGTTGAACGATGAAACTCTAAAAACTTGAAACTATAATCTTTTTACGAAACAGATTACAGTTGACAGAGAACGCTAACAGACCTTTGGCAATGCCGTTGGTGTTCCTTGCTCTGTTTACTTCTGCGTAGACTGGTCCTGCTTGCTCTGGAATCAAAGGCGATGATTTGTAATACGGAGTATGGAACGTTTTTACCACGGGCATCTTTATACATGTAACTTGGACTAAAGTTTTCTCAACAATGACCGCATCCTTAAGACATAAATGTGTTATTTTGCGTACTACAAGACCCATCGTTTTAAAGTAAGGGCAATTCAATTACATTATACAGATTGCTACATATCATTTCAAATTTCATGAAAACCAAAAACATTCACAACAGTTTCCATTATAGCGCTAACAGCAAAGAAGTCACCGTATTTCGTGGATCTTTGACCTCGCTCGCAGGCGACAACAACTCTGTGCCGTTACGTTTACAGATGCGATGACAAGATGCTGCAGTTGTTCTTCTTCTTGTATGTGTATATGACGACAGTTATAGTTCTGAATTACAACAGGCTCCTGACCTTTACGTCGTAGGGAACACGTGTTACAATGTAGAAAACGCGCCAACAGTTCCCATATATATGAGCTAACATACCTTTTATGGATTTGGGCGCTTTCGCCGGTTCCTTTACTTCAGCGTAGACTAGGGGGCCTGAAAAAGAAATATAACAGCGAACATTTCCCAACAGTAGACGTGCGTGGTTAAAACCTGCACGAAAATAGCTTCATTTGATTATGTATTATCCTGCAAAAAATCCTCAGGTGTCTCAGTGAGACTGTCAGATAGATAAGAGTCGGCATACGCCTGGTTGATAAACGTTGGTAATTGTTTGTCGAACAGCTTACTCTCTACAGCCACTACCAAGCTTATGTATTCTCCAGTCATAATCTTAGAAGCACACATCAAATTTAGACAGCATACGAATCACCTCTAAGGTCATTTTGTGCTGATTTCATATATTTTCTTCATTATTTTGCCATTTTCTTCTGGTGATACGGAAATAAAGATTAATGTTCTACGGTGGAATTTTTGGATGATACCGAACAGGCTTATTTAAGCACACAGAAGTCACAAATTCTTTTTAGCTTCTAAATATCGTGGGATTGCTATATGACTACGACATACGTAAAGATATATGTAGTACAACACCTGTATCTGTATTTAATGTGGAAATATTACAGGTACAGAATGCTTAGAAGTACCAAAACAGCCTGGGACAACCCTATTTGGATCCAGCACCAAATGGTCTTTTATATGATCCGTAATTTGTTTAAATGAAGTCTGTTCTCTTAAATTTTTTTATAGAAAGCATAAGGTCCATTAGATGCATGATGTCCCTCCTTGACAGAAGATAAAAATCTTAACTGTTGTTCCAAAAAGTAAAAACTGTAGGATGTTGTAGTTTCCGTTTTAAGTTTATTGTAAACGCTTTTCACTGACATGAGATACATATCCAAACAATCAACAAATGAAGTCTGGGTAAAGGTAATTACAGATTTATTCATTACCAAAACACCTTTATTTCATTAACTTAGGTATCAAAATTAAGTCGTCAAGTTGGCAGATGTCAGACTCAACCGTGCATTAATCTAGCTTATATCTAGCCTGAATACTTACCATTCTTATTCTTGTCAACGACAGCATACTGTTCAGCTGGTGCATTAGAACCTGTGTATATTCATATCTAAGTTAGAACATAACTACTGATGTGAGTGTATAGTGTATTAATACTTAAAATAGTTCACTAATATTTAACTATTTACTTTATTCGTGCTTTACGTCGCACTCAAGGATATTTCACATGTAAGACGGCGGCCAGCATTACATGGTGGAAGGAAACCGGGCAGGACCCGGTGTAAACTCACGACCATCCGCAAGTTTATGCACACCTACCCAAAGACAACCGGAGAGGAACCCAACATGAGTTGACTTGAACCCACAGCCACCACAGTGGTAAGAATCAGTTGGGCGATATTTCCTCGACCATGTAGGTCCCAAAATCACTAATGCGCTATGTGTAAGCCTAAAGCTTGACAGGGGAATCGCCATGTCCATGGCAATCTGTTTGTGATATCAGGAGGTCTGGATTCCATCCCCTTGAGCATCAGGTCACCTACTGACATGAATGAAAGTATCGTATACACATGCACCACTGAGCTATCGGACATGTATTAATGAGATATAAGAGACAACGTTAAGTGGCATTTTGGTGTATTGACATTTCAGGTATGATAATTACTGGTGTTTTGCAATAATGTGTACTGTTGTATACAGACATATTCACCTGTGGCTAACGAACTGGGCAACAGATCAACATCTTCATAGAACCTGGTATGGTTTGCAGAGGATGGGGTTGTACTGGAACAAATTGCAAAAGGCAATGAACTCATTTTAAAGTCTTTTACAAGCCTCTTGTTAAATTATGTCTAACGTTGGTAACATTTAATCTGTACCACAATATGTACAAAATATCGTATTACTTCACAACAGAAAGCAATCCTAACGGCAAAATCTTTTAATATCTGAACGTACACTCATAATGATCTTCCTGAACGTGTAAATTAAAACCGCGCTAACGGTAAGAAGTATGTTAATGTCAAACCGATTCTTAAACGCAAACTCACAGCTAGCATTTTAAATTTTCTCGCACTAATTGTTTAGAGAGGAAACTACGTTTCGTAAATTTTGGAGTTTTGCTTTGTTTTTGTCAATAATTGACATGACCCGTTTTAGTTACTTTAGCGGGTACAGATAATTCTGTAGTGAGTTATTCTCTGTGCGTCTTACTTACTGCTCATGTGTTGATGATCTTACATCTGTGAAACAGAAGAAAGGAAAATTGAGTGATTTTCAACGGATGCTTTATCTCTAATTAGATACAAAAATGCTTATAGTTTATTCCTGCCTGAGAATTGACGAAAATCCCAGAAACGTGTCGATTCCACCAACAACCAGTACATGCAGGCATGTAAAGTCTAACAAACTTGTAAGTGAAGGACTTAAATCAAATACATGGGTATTGGCCATACACACGCCACCAACGAAGTTTATTTCTCCCCTAAGCTAAACTTAGGTACAATTTTGGGTTTTATTCTGACTTCCAGAGTCACCGGTTTTGCGATGGGAAATCCAGGGTGGGTTTCGAGATAAGTGTACTCGAGCTGTCTATTGAACCACTGACATATAAAACAAAATGGCATACATTTGTACATGGGCTAAGCTTCAATAAGAATAAACTGAGTCAACAATTTTTTATCTTTTTGCAGAGACGTCTTATGGGCCAGTCACTTTACACATAAAGAGTTTTTTATCACACGTCTTAAACAGAGTAGGTTTTTCCATGAATAAACACCTGATCACAAACCTGTCAGGCTCTACTACATGTAAACATTAATGGGTATGTAAGAACAAATTCAACTGTTCAGTTAATTTCATTTGAGTGTATCTTCTTACACAGGTCGCGCTTTCGACATATCCTTAAAGTAAGATTAAGCACTTTCCTAAACACAAGTTACATATACCCCAGCTTTACAGTTAAAACCATTTGGGCTTTTTATTAAAAACTTGAATTTTCCCTGTAACACCAATTAGAAAGAACCGGTAGCAAAAAATGCCAGTCTTAGAGCAGACAACGTGACACTGAAACTATACTTTTAGCGACAAAATTCCATAAACAATATACAAGCTTTGCCTTACAAGTTCAAGCTTTAAATACACTGGCTCCATTTGCCTCAAAAGCTGCACGTGTTCAGAGGCCAGAGGCCAGAGACCAGTGATATTCACACAAACAACAATAATTATAGCTCACCTCCGAAGTTTTCGTATTGCCATATTGATTGCTCACCCCTGGATACATCATCCGGTCTGATTTTCCTTAAAGAGGAACCACAATGATAATTAAAATCTAGGGGTCGAAACCGACAAACCAAAATGGGATTTCCGGGACAATAAACGCAAGACGAGTGTCCAAAAACGAGGACTAACACAAACCACCAAAGAAATAAGAAAATATATAAATGTAAAATGAGGACGGGTTCTTGTAAAGAGAAGCGGTCAACAGTTTTCATTGATAATGAAAAGACGTTAGAAATGTTCTAGGGATGAATAAAATGATTATCCAAAACGTGTACCATTTTAGTATATGTGTTGTCGACACGCAATTATTATGCCTTGGATGCAGCTGTTCATATATCCAACGTGGCGATCACACTCAACACGATGAACATACGGCCTCTAGCCCCAGGTTAAACACCACCCTTGAACTCATGTATGTTCCGATCATACAACTTCTATTTGACGTGAACATCAAAATAATAAGCACATTTACTTACATGCATATTAAGCGGTTGTAATAAAAAAACTTACTCTTGTTCTCTCGAGAAACGGTTTCCTAGAAGAATGAAAGTGGACATGTCAGAATTACATTTGTGGACAGCATAGATATACATCAACCATGTACATGTAAATAATTTCTATATTTATTTGAATTCTATTATTCTTGTAAACAACACATGAATTAACGATGCAAGACTGACGCAAGAGTATTTCAATACGATTCAGTTTGTGCTTTCAAAACCTCAAGGCTCATGCCATAATTTCATCGGTGTCCCAAATCATGAGTTAATGAATTAATTAATTAAGCATTGAAACATCACTATGACTCTCTGTTTTGGCTTTAATTTTTCGGTATTAAGAGAGTCGGAAGAGGGTAAGAAGAATGTCGCTAAATAGATCAATCTGAAGCACAGATATTCAAAAACATAAAAAGCAACAACCACAAATAGCGCAATTTACTACAGATCAACAGAGAATAACCCAGGGATTCAGGAAGTTAACTGACACCCTTGAATGCTTCTCTTTGTACTAATGTTTGTGCATGTGTGTTTTATATGTGTTAAGCTATTGTAATTAATACCGGTTATTTTTTTAATTTCTCATTACCGCCCTTTCTTCTGCGAAGGATTACCACACCAGCAAGGGAAACTCCGAGCAGAACTATACCTCCGGAAACGCCGCCTGCCACCCAGGCGGCCCAGGTATTAGGGTCACCTATCTGCACAGCGGACACTGTAAAACAAAGAGTTTGTAGTTTTCAGATTAAATATGCGAAATATAGTAAAATGCTACTCTGAAGTTCTTAACTGACGACAACCCGTCGGTGACGCTCGTGTGGCCCTTTGTGAAATTTCTGTTCCTTGAAGGCCACTTGTCATGCACCAATTCATGAGAAAGTTCGACACTATCTTGCCAAAGGTCGGTGCCAAAATAAAAAAATATATATTGACAGCATTCTCATCACTACCAATAGAACAAGTTTCAATAATTTTTGCACTAAATTGTGCAAAATTGTCATATACGATATATACTTCTACTCGCATAAGTTCTCCATACCATGTCATCTTTCTTTCACAGTTATCTGGAAGGTTCAGGTCGTCTATAAATTTCCAGCCATCAGTTCGCTTCTCTATGCTTGGCCTGATACAAAAAACTTGGGTTTACCTGTTACCCTACATCGATATCAACAGTGTACATTTTTGTGTTCACATCTTTACATGCTACACCGACTTCACATTTACCTGTACAATTTGTCTCCGCCGTGTCACTTTTGTTCCACCTGTTCATACCATACACCCTGAAGCTGTAGTTTGTCCCTTCCTCGAGACTATCCATTACATGGCTCACAGCCATACCTTCTCCCGGGTCTGGTATACTATCATTTAATACATCCCAACTACCACCCTTCTTTTTGTACTGCAGTTTAAATGTCTGCGTGGAACCGCCATCGAAACACGAAATCCACGTCACATTTGTTTCCTCCAAGTGTGCACTAAAAGTACATCTGATACTTTGTTCTCTGTAATTAATTGTAAACATACGAAGATATGCACGGGTAGTAGAAAATATAATAGGGCTTAAACAGGGTCTGTGACGGATTAAAATGATTAAAAAGCAAGGGAGGAGTGAATGAAGCATTTGGGAAAGGAAATGTCTTAATAATGCTCTTATAATACCACAAAATGTACACAACATGTCTGAAGTACTGACCACCTAACAACTTTTGTTAGCCACTTTGCTAAGGCTATAAATCATTCTTGGTGATAGCATTTGTATAGTCAGGTATTCAAACACGTGTACATGGATTTGAGCTTCAGTTACTGGACCGACGTAAATACTTCATATTATTCAGAAGTTTTGATCTCAGCATGTAAGGTCTATGTTAACGTGGTGATTTTGAATGTAATTATACAACGGCATATGAATATACGGTGTCTCAAAAGTAACACATAGGTTGAATTTTCTAATTAAAAAATCTGAATTTTATACGCTGGCATTTTGCAGCCAAGTTTCACACTGAGAGAGTGAGAATGTCAGCAATCATAAGCCTCGAGACCCCATTCAGCCATGACACTAGGACACAAGCGGATGCACGTTGGAAACATCTGCGTGTTGTCTCCAACATGTTCTAATTATTCATTTCCTTTTTGACAGAGTACAGCATTCAATTATTTGACCCGTGTTTCTGTTAGTTTTTCACTTACGCTGCACTCGGTCAGGTTTATCGGTAGAGGAAATGAAGAGACGTACACTGTCGGAAAATTCCATAAATTTCATGCAGGGACAGTGAGAAGAATATATTACCTATTAAGTTTAGGGACACGTTGAACTCAGACGACCCCACGTCATTTTCAGCTATAAATTTGTAATCCCCAAAGTCATCACGATTAATGTCCGAGATTTCTAGTTCCACCACGTGACCGGGTAGAAGAACTTCGGTGTTGTTAAACAGAAACTTGTGCTTAGTCTCTGTCAGGTGTCGTCTGTATTTACTCCCTGTTGTGTTATGTACGACCAGTCTTTCAGCTGTGCCATTGGTTAGTCTGTACCACGTGATGTTCACATAAGCGGGGTAAGACACAAACTTAATCATCAGTTTGACACTTTCACCGAGAGCTGCTGCTTGTTGGTTGATTTGGTCGGGAAACTGTGGTCGGGCTGGGAACAGAATATGGACAGGTATAACGTATGCGTGTACGATGCTGCACCAGTGTACATGTCGGTTAATGTACTTAGAAATGTGTGCGAATGTAGCAGCAGATATCCATGGTTTACAATGGCCAGTTTTGTGCTAGATTACGATATTTACTGTGACGTATTCATTATATATGCACATATGATTAAGCTACTGTATTCACAGTAAACGTTTTAATTCTCATAAATGGTATATTTATAACATGACAAAAAATACTTGGTAGAAGTTTAGAATCAATACGAAGTATATTTCAGGTACAGTTGAAAAAACGTGAATAAGAGAGACGTCACCTACAGCTAAGGCATGGGGTTACAGGTTATGCAAAATAAGTCACCTAACACATGGTAAACTCCCTACCTCGAACCTTGACCTCCAGTTGTCCCCACTGATCGCCTCCAAACCCGTTACTGGCTGCACACCGGTATACACCCTGATCTGTGAACGTCACCTGACTGATGGACAGGGATTTTCCAGAGCTGTAGTTTGTCAGTGGTACAGGACGGTCTCCAATGGTACGACTCCAGGCAGAGTAGGTGTAGTTTTGAGGTACAGCTTCAGCACGACATTCCAGCTGTAGAGGGTTTCCTTCTGTGACCTCGTCTCCTGATGTCAGGTCCACAGACACATTCGGCGGATCTTGGGCAAGATAGAGGGAAGAGATGTCGGGTTTGCAATGACAATTGTGGTATGGATAGAATATGAAAGTAAAATTAGAACATCAGTTAATCCGGCTTAAGTTGCTGTATTTGATCTAAATTTTCATCTAGGACACTCATTTTACCTGCTTTATTGGGTTCTGTTGAAAGTGGTATTGATAGATAGAATGATATACTAATAGAAAAAATGAAATTTCAGCACCGAGAGTAAACTTTTATAGTCTTTATCTGCATGTAAAATGCACTTTTGGGGGAAAAGTGTTAGGTCAAACACATTTGTCAGTATTTAAAAGCGTATTGTCTCAAGACGTTTTTTTCTTATATGACTTCCTACAGGTTAACTGATGGCGACAACCGGAGTGTCGGGGAAACCAGGACTAACTCCTAGGTATCTTACGAATTCCCTGACTTGAAAGGGTATACAAGCCAGCAAGAGCTGGATTTGTGACTGTGGCATATTCAGACACATATGAGCCTTTGGCATACACGATAGGCTCTGGTGAGACCCACATTTTAGTCAATTGAACAAGTCAGGTTACTACGCGGATGAATGTGCTAAATGTTATACATGTCATTAATGTTCTTCTGTACCAAAAGAGTATTAAAATGAGACTGGGAGAAGAAGAATGGTTCAGGCAGTCACCCAGGCACACGGCGGATAAACCCGATATTGACGCAAAACGCTTTACGAGATACCAATGGACGTTTTCATTGAGAAATGTCAACCACTGCTTCAACACTGCTCACTCCAGAATCATACTTGTAAAGCCATTTTTTTTCACATCCAAACCAGTGATGCTAGAAATGCATTCTAGTTATAATTAAAACACATGGATTCCAATCATTTTGTCGTTTTTCACTGGTCAAAAGATCACACGGCTCACAACCATTCACATTTTACACTCTGTTGATACAGAGAAACATTAATCGCACATGTACAAAATCGCCATAGTAAAAACCCGGAGGCGCTTAATTAACTTTGGGTATATATATAGATTACCACTGGATTACCAAATTCTACTGATTTCTTTCAATGAAATGACCAATATACGAGGCTAAACTGGGTAGGTCACTGTATAAATCTTCCTCCACTGAATGGTTCCATTTGGTAAATCACGATGTGAAATGTATCCAAACATAAATCAATGTCGTGTCGGGCCCTTCATCAGCAGGTTCACTCTTGTCGTGTTGGTGAATTAAAGAAACTTCGCTGACATAGGCAGAGATTTGTGTACCGAGAATTCCCCTGCCGGACGCCTTTGTCATCCAAATCGGCGCCTTCATTTTTCTTCAAAATCACTACAATCATATCCATCAACCCACGCTAGCCGTTGAACCATCTTCAGGCCTCCGACTTTACTGTCACTTTAATCTAAATCAGATGCCACTCTGTCACTCGACACGCCATAAACGCGGCCAATATCGACTTGGCAACTCGGATGTAAAATAATTTATTTATCTATTTTTTTATTTGATTGGTACTCAAGAATATTTCACTTATACCACGGAGGCCAGCATTATGGTGGGAGGAAACCCGGCAGAGCTCGGTGGAAACCAAAGACCATACGCAGGTTGTTGGCAGACATTCGCACTTACGGCCGGAGAGGAAGCCAGCATGAGCTTGACTTGAATTCACAGCGACCGCTTTGGTGGGAGGCTTCTGGGTCATTACTCTGCGCTAGTGCGCTAACCAACTGGCCCACTGTAACTCAATAACTATAGTAACTGTACAACAGTCATACAGTCAGTGAAGATTAATACATGTATTATCAGAAAATGAGACAATTTACAATCTCACTTCAGTGTTGGAGTGTTTTGACTACCCATGAAGAGATCCGTACTGAGAGGTTAGAGCAGGGGAACAGGATTGGTCGGCACGATGTCAGTATAATGTGACTGGGTGGGATGTCATTTCTGATGTCTTCGGCATTATTTTAACATATAATCTAACAATACATTCACGATGCGAGATGAATAGTTAATACCACACATAATCTAAGCCCCTCTCGTTACCCAGTACGCCACGCTAATTATAATAAATGTGAGGTCACTCGACGCAATTGAGACGAGGTGTTGGAAACATGCTCGTGGGACTATTACTTTGTACGCCACAAAAAGGGGCTTAACTTGAGCTTTAGAGCAAGCACTTAGATGCGTTACATATCATTTTGTAGAGCCTTGGGTGTTACATGTCACCAATAAAAGGAAATACTGATAGTAACAACTGGTGAATTTACAGAAGGCCAAAGTGCGGGACTAAGTAAAAAAAAAACAGACTATAGTCACGTTTTTGAGTTTACACACAAACGTTCAGAAAAAGGAAGCGTTATTTGACATTAAAGATCCTCAAGACCTGTATATTTTGTTAATTACACCCTTTTTGTGTAACATTAATATAACTCTAAGGAATATAAGCATTTAAATATATGACAAGAATCATGAATAAATTAAGTACGCAAAGTACACTCACAGTAAACAGTAACATTGATTGTTTGCTCTACTCCTCTCGCCACACTGTTACTAGCTGTCACGGTGTAGGCCCCAGAGTCAGACCTGCTGATCTTGTTGAACGTCACCACAGACGTGTGTCTGTGATTTGTCACACTCCTCCTCGGCTGAGCTCCGCGACTCCAGTTTATCCTCGGCTCAGGCTTAGCCCAGATAGTACAGGAAAGCTCAGCTGTGACGTTCTCCACGAAAATGTACGACGATTTACAGTTGGTAAATGTAGGGCCGTCTGAAATAAAACAAATGATGAAAAGTTAGTGCAAAGGTATGCATGGAAATATAAAGTAACGCAGTAGTTGGAATGAATGACACGAGCATGAAGTTATCCATGTGCAGTGTTTTGTTATGTCCTAACCCTAACAATGTTATTATCTTTTTTTCCACCTGCCCAAAAATTGCATCAACACCCAAAACATAAGTCAAGGTTGTTATAGCCACAGTTTGTTTTATCTGTCGCTGTTAATGGTATACATGTATGTCTTTCATTTATGCGCCTAAATATCGACCAACGAAAACAGGAAATTAACATAGTCATCAAACGTTTGCATGGAAAACGCATACATGAGAAAAAAATAAGGGTTACACAGTTGCATTTTAACGTATCGGAGCGGATACAATTACGATACAATTCTTTCAGAGAAGGCGTATGTGTTATAGTAGAACTGTAAGCAACTTCAGAATTTCGGTTATGTGGCTTTTGGATTCAGCAAAGGGAACAGGGAGCCGGGCGGTAGAAGTACATATCTCCGCATTCTCCAAGAAGGGCCAATGAGATCAGTTGTTTACAACAGGTCTTAAAACTTTAGAAACTGTGTTTATAGAATTCGAAAAACGCGAAAAACACATGGATTAGGTTGGAATAGTATGTGAAAATAACTGATTTATGTTAACTTCAAAGAGTCTTACAAAATACGTTTGGTGATCAATAAAATAAATCATCAAGAAAAATCACAGAGCAGACACGCACCCTATGTATGTATCCAGTTTGCCAAGCTTTGCAACTGTTGTGATTTAGACAACATGGAGAAAGTGCAAGGTAGGTAAGTTATGTCAAAATGTAAGCAACCATGCACCGCTGACCAACACAGACAAGGTGTCTAGTTTAATTGATGATCTTTAAATAAAACATTCTGATTACGCTGTTTGAAAGCCTTCGTCCTCCGTTCTTTTTATACTGGAATACAAATATGCTAGCTTGGAGGATTGGGAAAAAAATTAATTAAAAATTAATTAATTAATTAAAAAAAAAATAATAAATAGCACTTTGTTGAAATTCTGGTGAGTTAAAATAGAAATAAACGTTTGATTATTAAAGCAAAATGCGTTCGATACATGCCTGGAAAACGGACTTGCCCACCGTTTGAGAACTCAATCTGCTGACTCATTTTTCTGGCCATGGATCGAAAGTACTCTGCTTCGAAAAATCAAACTTTTATTTCTTAAACACACGCCGAATGGACATATATGAATAGTTTCGATGTGACCAGATCAAATTTCTGCTCTTTACACTGGACGCAAATGTACAAAAGGTCAATTTTCAGCTTCGATAGGTGGTATGGGTTGGAGCGTTCTGGTTATCACCCAGGGACACGGTGGATACACAGGATGTTGACGTAAATCGCTTAGATGCCAAATGACGTTTTCAGTTGTAGGCCTATCTTACCGCATTTAAGTTACCTCGATGAAAAGACGTTGAGTGAGGTGGCCATGACTTATCACCTCCAACACAAGAACCCCACCACCACTGTACTGTACCATAAGCCCGAATGCGGTGTCGGTATAACGCTCACCGCACCTCCGTTAAACCCGCTGTCTCCTATCGGCTCTGTGTAACTGAAAACATAACACGCCGTCATCGTGCCAGAGGCCAAGGAACATGAATATTAACCCAGTCACGCCGCCTATGGCGTGGAGTAAGGGTGAGGGCTATATCCTGGAGTGGTCCACGGTCTCGGCATTTCTCTCCTCCGAGGCGAGTCCGAAACGTTTGAGCGGAAATCCTGTTATTAAGGAGCCCTACTGTTTGATTAGCTCTGGCCGTGGGTGGCTTGAATCGTTCGCCGAGGTGGGCGATCAGCTGTCGTGCCAAATTCTTCATGGCGTCTACTGAGACGGCTAATCGTTGACACATTAACGTTAAAGGCTCTGGTGACAGCTCTAAGGGTCATGCCATTGTCCCTTTTGACAGAACTTGTACTATACGGGTGGCCTCGTGTACAGCTGATGGTAACGAGTGCCAGGGAAGACCTTACAGATCACTGAATACCACAGATAGGACCACGTCTGCCTGACGGGTCAACATGAGGAATAGGCTGGAAATCGATAACAGGTTGGGAATGTACGAAGGTGTAGGAGTATTGCGTTTAGACTGTTGTTCAGTTTATATTTCATCGAAATACCGTGTACAGATTGAATGAAGAAACTTCAGAATTGTGCTTTGAAAGAACAACTGGGTAACGTGGAATAAATGTAATCTAAATAGGGTGGATATTTATGACAAGATCTATACTTACACTGTACATTGAGTATGTGGAGTTGTGAGCGTACAGGAGGATCCGTGACACTGTTGGAGGCGTTACAGTACAGCTCGGCTCCGTTCTCCTCGGCACTAGCTTTAAACGTCAGTGTCCGGGTTGTGGTCTGTACAGAACTGGAGTCCTGGTTCCAGTTACTCAGGGGATGTAACTCCCGGACATTACCGGAACTCCGTATGTAGGCCCTTATACACGCCTGCGGCTTACTGGCCGAAGTCACACAGGTAAAGTTGCTGGGGTCACCGGCCAACACTGCATCTGGAGGGTTCGTCAGAGTTACTCTGGTTACCATAACTGTAGAGGAAAAATACAAAACATATACTTGAAACTACTAGCTGTAAATATAAAAAATAACCTCCGGCAGCCGTATGTCGTACCTTTACAACAATGTAACCTCACTTGAAAATCCTCCTTTACCATATACGTTTTTACATAAAACGCTTTGAAGGAAGATTTCCACTGCACTATTTGAACTGGTGTTTCCGTATACAGACTTTATGTGTGAAGGAAAAGACAAGAAGAGTAAGTTATTTCAAATGAAGAAAATTTGGTATATATTACCATAAACACTGAAAATATGACAACATTCTAACTTGAAGGCGAAAACTTTACTGTTCAGTGCCAAAGCAGATGGTAACAGATTCCTAGGATTCTATCAGTATGCGAAACCTTTAGATAAATAGCAGCATGGAGGAAACTGACTTGGGGTTGTACAGTCAACACAAAGATTGCATGTGTATTCAGGCTTAATATGCGAGGATTGGATTCATGCTTGGAAAAATAAAAATGTTTCAAACTCAAAAAAAAATACTTTGCTTGTCTGCTCACATCGTCCAGGTCTATTTCAGCTGGCGACAAATTAACCCGAGATATTTTTGTTTCTGAGATGTTGTTATCCTGTGGTGGTCGATAGCAAAGCTTTACATTTTCAAATCATATCCCATTCAAACAGATTGAAACCCAAACGGTGTTAGTGAAACTCAGCTCAGACAAAAACTATGAAACTGGTTTACTAATCTGGCTGCAAGTGTAAACTGATAATGACCTTCAAGATGGCTGAGAGCTATATATATATGTCCGACCATAGCAGATAATTCTTGACCTTAGCTGGACTTAATCAATGCCTGGTGATTCTCGGCGCACAAACACTAGCTATCTGTATTGTCCGCCATACATACATGTATGAACTGTACTACATGTGAAATAGCCGACTTGGTGTTGTATGTTTTTATTTTTTTTCCGTGTTGTTTAACAGCATAGTATAGAAGTACAGACTTCACCACTTACACGAAGGCGTATTATATTGATAATAATGTTACATGATAATGCTCTGCTCATCTTAAACGAAACAAAGATATTGATCATCATGACATGGAAGCAGTAGACAATAAAAGTTGTTCTGTTGACTAAGAAGAACTAACCCCTCAGCTAGAGCGATTTTTAATTAAAGTCGCCTTAAAGAAAAGTCCACGACGTAAAGGTATTTCCTGTGGGTGTGTGCCTTCCTTACCTTTCCTCTTGTAGTTGGTACGGTGTTTACTTTTGTCAGTTCAAGTAAATAGTATGGGTTACTGAGTACTGACCTATGTCAGAGTAAAGTACACTGGTGAAGCCACTGATGAAGTTTGTGTGATTTGTTTTCCAGCACTGTTTAACGATAGAGTGTAACTATCATAAATTGCATAAACCAGGATAGTTTCGGCACCAGAAGTCGTTATTACACCTTAAACAAGTCCATTTATTAGATTTCACAGACCGAGAATTTCTTAACGTAATATCTTGTCGTCCTATTTAAAAACATTAACACAAAACATTCCTAAATGTGTTTATATTCCGACTAGCGCCATTTGTAGACCGATGTTTGTATGTATCAGTGTATGCTTGGGTTTAACGTCGAACTCAAAAATGTTTCAGTTCTTTGACGAAGAGGAGTCCTTAAAATGTAGATATGTTGTGTCTCCTTGTGGAAGGGTGAGTCCATGTCAAAGTGCTACCACCAACGGAGTATCATGCCGAAGACACCAAATATGACCCCCCCCCCCACCTCTGCAGTTACATTACACTGACAATGGGACGAGCGGTCCTGTTTCCTTGCTTTAATTACCAGAAGTGAAAAAGAGACTTTTCAGTATATTGAAAGACGCAGATCATGTCGGCCTATCTGTACACACCACTTTGTTATTAGGGTGGCTGTCGTCACGTTTTAAGGTGTTTCACATAAACAAAGGCCTTTTCAATCTTGCCCAGTGATTAGTGCGGCCTGTTTTGAGCAAACACTTGCATTGGTTTTGTCTATTATACATTGTTACTAGCATAATGATAAAGAAACAGACATCATAAAAGTTTACTATGCATGTATTGTGACATCATCCCGCTGAGTTCAGATGAAACTCTGTCTGGTTTCCTCCCACCGTTCCGTTGTATAAATGAAATATTCTTGAGTACGACGTAAAACACCAATCATATAATTAATTAAATAAATCAGATCCGATCGTTTGTCAATTATGTATCTTGGGAATAATCATCCTTCTATCGCAGAGACCTGGCATTCCAATTTTCCTGTATATTTTATTGATGGTAAATGGAAGAAACTTATATTCTGTATCTTTTATCTTGCCGCCTATACTCAGCTGTCTGTAAACTCACTTCTACTTACTACCCCAATTTTCCTTAGTCCGTGACACTTAACATCACAAGCTATACGCAGTGATATGTTGGATGTCAATGCTATTGCAATGAAATGATGTGAAAACACGTTTTCCCCAGGCAATGAAGTCTTCGTGTCGAAAACAAGCTTATGGAGGATAACATTATGAACTCAAAAATTTTTCTAATTCCGATATCTGAGCAGTAATATGTACATCAGGGATATCGGTATGTAGAACTTGCAGAGTTACGTGTCACTAACGAAAGGCAATTGTGGTAACAACTGTGAGCCATTTTACAGATAGCGACAGCTGAAAGAAACACACAATAGTTTTAATATCTGTTTGGTCATGTCCCAGAAATCCTGTGTGAGATGATCTACCCTTGCATGCTGGTTGTCACCGTTTGCTGTAAAGTTAAATTACAGGACAAACTTGGTAAACTTGTAGCCTTTAAAGATGGACAGGTCCAAAGTATTTAGAAAATAACAGGTGGAAGTAGGAAGAGATAAGGACAAGAACAAGTCGCTTGCCCTGCGTGCTGAACAACATCTGATTCAACAGAGGACGAGAAAGAAGATATTTTATATTATTATACCTCATGTACGTTATTGTCACCTTCACTGGATAAAACCACGCTGGGTTCAATCAGTTCGTGATGTTGCACCAGCTGGCTACACGCCACAATTAATGCTTCTGGGTCCGGGAGGGACGAAGCTAGTTCCTTTCTATTTTTAGAGATATTTTCCTTTGTTCCCCAGGGCTGCCCTTTTTCATTTTTTCTGCTTGATGGGTGGTATCATTTTATAGAACAGGCTTCAAAGTTTCATTCCAGGTATAAATTGGTGTGTTTTTCAGGAAATGAAGGCGGATGAACACAAGGCAAAGGTTGTGATAAATCGGGGCTCACTGATCTGTCACTGGGTGGGATTGACCCCTGTCAGATGTTCGTCAGCTTTGCGAAAAATTTCATCGGTTATACCCTATCAGGAATTTGACTGGAGTTTTCTCAAGGGACAAGGACTATGAGGCCCGGAAGTTTTAGGGCTTGCAGATTTAGGAACAAACGTTAACATGTAAGGAAATGGGAAATTATTTGTGGTGTGTGGTCATCTGAAGGCGTCTGCGCCACTAATGCAATGTACCACGCTAAACTGTGCTCCACCACATTTAGTTTTGGTCGCGTCTTGAGTTGTGTCCCCATGTAATCAATTTCGCTTATCGTTTGCTTCAATCGGAAATCAACATCCTGTCGCATCCATATCTAAGATAATGCTGTTTCATTCCGTATAATAAAACAACTACTGCATGTCGCAGAGTGGAAAATGGTGACTTGCGGGCTGCCGATAGCTTTCGTTGGCACTCGCTGTAAACCAGTTGTCTCCAGCCGAAAATACCGACGTTCCACTCTTCAACATCCAGCAATTGTGTATTATTCCTACATCAACCGTTATTCTCAGTTGTTGTCAGAAGGAATAAAATACCTACCTGTACCGTGTGTACAACTCCTCTCGCGTCCGAAAATAAATGTGATGTAAAACAGTTTTTTGTAATACTTTCATTTGTTACACCATGTAAGGCACACGTATATCTTTACAAACATTGTGTAACGCAACATGTGTTTCCAATAATGGTTCATTATACAGCATCCTTTCAATATCATCCATTGAAAACCTAAGAACAACATCTACTACCTATAAAAATGCCTCTGATCCGAATGCTGTTAACAAACTTGATGTGCATACATGTAACCGTTGACAAAGGTTTTACCATCTAGAATAACTTTAGGCTTCATGTGATAGTGGTTAATGTACGTGCAGGAGAGTCATGTTTTAAGAGATACAAGTGAAGGCCTACTCTCTACCAGTTTTTGTACTTGCCTTTTACATCCAGGGTAACATGGAGGGAATTACTGCCATTCTGACATATCCATGTGCCCCGGCCCGTGTCTTCTGTGACGTTCTCTATTGTCACTGTGTAAACCTCTTCATCATTGACGTGTTGACATCCCCCTGATAACCCGGCGGGTGATGATGGTGATAATGTTATTGACGATGTACACTCCCGGGAGGCGTATATACGGGATCTGTTCTGACCATCATCACGTCTCCAGAAGAGAGGATCTTTATTATCTGTCGGTCTGGTTATCTTACACTCCAGTGTAAACGGACGACCGGCCACGACATCTCCCGGTGCTGTGATGGACTGACTGACCACTTGTAATACCGAAAAGACACAAAGGAACAAATGAAATCTGAAACCATTAAATCTGTCCCTGTGCATTCTCCTTCGGGCAATCGAGACACAGAGGATGGCCAACTCGTGATCCTTTACCATCAAATTTATAAAGCGATAGTTAAAATATTTCGTTTGTATTTATGCCATAGCAAGAAACAAAAGAAATATTTGACTCGAGTTTAATAAATCTGACACTAATTTGTCTGCCATTTCAGAAGATGATACTTCACTCCGGGACAGCTGTCTCGACATATATTTAAGGGTTACATAACAAAAACATAAAATACTGAATTAAGAGTCTTGCTCCAGGACCAGCGGGTTTAATAGAAAGGTAAAAAAAAAGTTCACATATTTTCTTACTTCAGATCACTATTTTGGGCGGGGGGGGGGGGATTCGAAAAAGTTCCGACCATAATGATGTTAAACTGTATAGGCCACCAGCTGTAAGCCAGGAAGAGGCTAATGATCGAATTCCATTTCGGTATTCGTGCTGGTGCATATGCTTTTCATAATCTTATCAGGTAGGAAATTGCTCTCGGGATGTTGTCTTAAGAGTTCTCTACGTAACTCAGGCTCAGTCTATTGGAGACCTTAGCCTCGAACATTGGCCTTTTACTTATTAAACCTGTTTATATTTCTTTTCTTTAATTTCATTTTCCTTGATCTCAGCAGATGTATTTAAAAATTGAGTCATATAAAAATATGCAAGTTAAGAAAAACATTTTAAACTGAGAATGGAAATTATTATGGACACCTGTGAGTAAGATAGGTCAACATTTTGGCAGTCATGTGATAATTGGTTCATGTAGTATAGCTGAAAGCATATAAAGAAAACACACAATCCTGGTAACAGAATTTTTTGTAAAGTAAGAAAATTCATGAAAACTGATTTGTTTCACAAGGAATTTTGTCTCTGCCACACTATTTGCAGAAGGCGCCCGCTGATATGTTATTTCTCTTTGATATCTGACAAGTAAAGTGGGCTGGGAGCGGGACATCTCTGAGTGGCTAAGATGTTTGTATTTCACACCAGATTTGGGTTCAATCTCAGCCTTTAACTTTGATGATTATTAAGCTGTCAACAGCCTAATATAGCCTTCCTTGATAACTTGTCTTCCCTTAGCTAGCATATCTGTACATCAGTAACTTAAAGTTCCTCAGTAACCTGCCAAATGTATGGTTTATGCCGGACACTCCGATTATTTCAACCCATACAACTGACATAGAAAGAAAAGCTGTCTTTATATTTGCAAATTTAAGCTCAACAGACAAAAACTGCAGCAATTTGTGACGAACGATGACTAGCTTAGGATGTACTTAATTAACATTTCTCAAAACTGAACTAACGTGTGTAGATCTCTTTCTGTTCTCATATTCAAGCGTAGATTAGAAGGTACAGATCCCCATATTCATATTTATGTAGGGCACTTTACCAATAGTTTTTGGAAATTTAACAGCTAATATCACCAGAAATGTTATCAAAACTGGTGTAACTATTAAAAAAAAGTCAAGGACGAAAACCCATGTGTGTCTTTTCGGCAACAAGGAGAGTACCAATACATAATTTCGAGTATTGATAGTTTTAATGCATGTACCCTACGCAGACAATCTACTTGTTTTCACCTAAACATTAATATTTCATATTAGGACTCGTTTATCACATGAACTTTCTGTAAATAATTGTGACAGCTCAGGTATATAGAATATATGCTACTAACAAGGCTTATGAAACTATGCAAAACCAACGCATTTAGAACACGAAAAAGACGTTTTCTGTAGACTTTCATATTTATATCTATTAGTTATTTGTAGAGGAAATATCAGGAGTTGCTTCTGTCACGATACAATGTGACGTTTCACAGAGCTACATCCATTTTTTATTACACCATGTTAGTACACTACTAAGGATCCACGGCTCACAGATGACTATTTTTATAGATGACTCACTCAATGCAATCAATGAGTCACTCTGTTGAGTCATAAGAAGCCTATCTATCAGGAACACTAAACCTAGAGCTGCAGCTCTTTGCTTCCGGGAACATGTATGCCCAAGTCCAGCTGAGTGGCTTTTTCTCTGTTCGTACTTGTTGGTAACATTTTCTGTCAGCAACTTGCTTATGGTTGTGGGTTTTCCCCGGGCAGAAAAAAAAATCAGACAGTAGCTGTAATCTCTTCGGGCCGCATAACAAAGCCCTACCCTGCCACGCCAGAATTAGTTCTCCAAACAAATATCTAGAAAATGCCCAGATGCTTAATTTTCGCAAATATTGAAAACCTCAGTATTAAGCATCTCCCTACATGCAGAGGATCAACAAACGTCACGCTCCGTGGATTATCATCCCCACTCTTATGTATTTAATAGCATTTATGGTATTCAGTATTCATTATTCTCTATATATGCTCTCCTATAAGTTGCTTATGTCAGTGTAACAGCAACAGTGATGTAAATGTCATCGTTATACCTCATATACATTTCTCTGCACCGTACTGGTAAAACCAGTGAAGCCACGTCACGCGGGAATCAGGAATTCTTGAGGCTACACTCAGTGACGTTGTCTACACGACAAATGCAACGTACCTCGCTACATTTATTTCGTCGTGAGTTGTGTCCCCTCGTACATGTAACCAATGTCACTTTTTGTCTCATATTGTCAGTTTCCTGTGTACATTCCCTAGACGTATCAAGTACAGCGGAAATCGACAAGCTGTCATATTTAAGTTTATTGTGATTTGAATACTCTACAGCGTTTTCGTTGAACGCCGGCGAACTTTATTTGATTATTTTGCTTCTTTTCTGTGAAAAGAAATTAACGCTCGAAAGGTTTTCGGTTTCATTTAAATACATATGAAATTGTGAAAAGTCATACCATCGCTGAATTGTACAGTTATTGCCTGTTGCTGAGTGGAACACCTGGATTTGTCGTCTCTGGAGACAATTATATACGCGAACGGTCGTGATAATGGCTGTAACAGATATTTTATTACACCGAATACAAATTTTGAATTTAGTTGAGACAGGGAGTTGAGAGTTCGCTCTTGCTTTATACATCAGAAAGCATACGGGCATGAAGCTGAATGGAACAGAGGGCGCACGAAATTGATTACAATGAGGTACAACACAGAGCTCAACCAGAACTAAATACGATTTAGCACGGTATATATTGCATGGATTTACCAACAAATGGTTGTGTTTTTGGGGCAGTGAACATGTATGGAGAAATTAAAGACGGAAATGTACGTTTTATATGTTGAAAAATAAGAGAGAAATAATAGAATTCCACACAAATGTCTGAGAAACAGAAAGGGTGGAAAGAACCTAATAGTCTTGAGGAGCATCCTATGAGACAAAATTCGTCACTAATTCATATGTAAATTAATTTTAATCAAGACTTTTGTTTAGCCTTCAGTTAAAATGTGAATATATCAACCTAATTGTGTAAATTTTTTAAAATTGTAATGGTGTCTTATCTTGACAATATGAGCAAATCCTGCTGGTATGTGTTTATATGCCCCTCCCTAAATAGCACCCCGGTGGTTTGATAAATTTTTGTTCACAGTTATATGAGGTCTACAATGCCTGGATGGGTAGACGTTAGCACAAATAATTGTGCACATTGTATAAAAAAGTGCTCGCAGGCGACTAAACATTTTATCAGAGGCTGTCTAATGAAGGGGAACTACGAAAAACAAATACCTTGGTCCCCAACATGTTACACTTTTTTTCATATTTAAGGTACAGCTCTTATTACAATTCGATTTTGGTTTCCATCTGTGCGTGAGGGGAAATATAAGAACATGAAGATTCAAAATGTGAAATAAAAAATTTTGGCCAAATTTCGAGCCGGATATCCTTAATTTATTTTTGCCCACAATTACTTACCTCCTAAAACTGTTATCGCTAGGCAGACAAATCCGATTGGGCCTGTTTTCCCCTGCAGATTCATTATTCCTGAAAGCTGGAAGCAACACTCGTACCAACGTCAATGTTGTAAGCTGTGTCCAAACCAGAATAAGGACATTCTCCCCATGTGTATAACAATCTTGCGATTAGGATAATCGACTAACTCAAGCGAGACAACTCTGCCTTGACAGTTCTTACATGGCATCACACATGACCCATCACTGATGGAATCCTATTCAAAATACTCTGCATGCGCTGTTCTGTTCGGTGCAACATAAAAATCAGTGTTTTCCAAGACACAGCACTGCTAGTTTCTGTTTTGTGTTTTGCACACGTATGTTGTGGACTCTCCATTGTTCTGCCAATTCATCGTCTTCATGTTACCTTTTACACAGGTTATGACTTGGTGTTTCACAGTTCAAGCCAGCTTGATGTCTGAACTGCCAGGTGGACGATGAAACTCTTCCACTTACCCACGTGACTGTGTACAGTTTAGTCACATCTCGTATTCAGCGTTAAGTTATATAGTAGAAGATACATGAACTATACAAGAGGCCATGAGGAAAAGGTAAGGATTTACGTTTGATTATGTGTATCTACATATACACAGCCCTTTTGCATTAAATGTTGGATTACTAAAGCGAAAATCTGTACGTCTACACGGCTGGATGTCGATGACATCGGATATAGCATAACTGGGTACGTAATATGGCCTTCCGTTTTGCTAACATCTAATATGGACTGGCAAGCCCACCATACTGGAACAGCTTCTGATTAAGGTCTAAAGCCGAGGAATCATTGAATTCATATGATTGTATCTTGAATAAGGTGAGAAGAGCAGTACTATTTCTGGTTTACTTTGCACCATGGGAAAGGCCAATCGTTGGAAAGATACAAGGCTAAGTCCTTTATTCAAACATAGAAAATGACAACATTTTCAGTGTAAATAAAAGACATCAAAAAATTTAACCTCACTGATTTCGTAAGAAGTGCGGATACAGACCTAAACTAAAAGTCATTCAGTCAAGAAGTGCTTGTTAATTCTAAATGTGCTTTACACCTATACTTATGTATGTCACCAAACATACATATATTTGTGGAAAACACTGACTGTCTATCATTTAATGAACGGATAACAAAATAAAATGAATGTGAAGTCTCAGAGCCTCGCGTCAGAAAATATAACGAATGTTCCTTTGGCTTACATATCACTATGGGAGTCAAAGTAACATAACCACCGCCGCGTTGTTTCGGTTTTTATCAATTGTTCAAAAATGCCCTACAAACATTTACACCTTTTAGTCAAAAGAATGTGTTTATGCATGAAAGTTCGGGTGAACAATCCAAATGTTATTGCGCTAAAATTAGTAAGAATGTTCACATTTAACTGACAGCGATACTGGATATTATAAAGTACTTCACAAGTTAAGTTTCAAAGACTGTATGTATATATTTTGGCATATGTCGCCTCACGTGAGTTCTCCACAACAAAGCTGTGGATGTGAGGCGAGAGTTCTAATTTCTTTTATTTGCAAGGCTAAAGTGTCAAATTTCCATTTGGAGCATTTATAACTTTGTCCCACTTGCCACAGTTTGAATGTGAAAAAATTCTTATATTGCTACAAAGCGTGTAGGTGTGTGAAATTAAACGATTCCCTTACAAAACGGTGTTCAAGAAGGAATGCAGTGACTGTTGATCAGTGCACCCATCGAACCAGAACACTGGCATTATCATTTGATTAGTTGTAGGGATCAGTAGAGTCAAGCCTATATTTTCGCAGATAACATCTAATATAATAAGGTAAACCAAGATCAGAAAATCCAATTCATGACTCTAGTGTTACGTTCAGCACATGTTGTTTTGTATCAACATCATTTACACTGTTCAGAAGCAAGAACTATAGCAATACACAACAGTTTTCATATTCTTCCAGTGTATTTTGTTATGCGAATAGTAATTGAAGTTGCGAAAGGTATGACTATGTATTTGGACATTAATTGCGAACAGGGCTGCTGTGACATATCCGGATGTTCAACCTTTCCAATATTTGGTAGTATATAACAGAAATATAACGCATTTTTTTATTTAACCTTGCACATAGGGGAACAAAATTATACACTATCCGTAAATAACTCATAAATTTTTTTAAAGTTAATTTCCGAAAATTGTTTAATTTGGCCACGCAGTCCGCTAGGGCGTGCTGAGACTGTTAAGCCGAGGGCTTCATTGGGGATAGGCTAATCATCTTGATCATGGTATGTAGTGCCAGTTAACACATGTGGTTAGTCTTATAACAGCGCATCTCGATCCCCTCCATAAATCAGACGAAAATTCCACTGATCTGAATTACTAAAGGATTGACGTATACGGTGTGGACGAAAGCTTACACATTAAAGAAGATATTGAAGTCAGCAAAAGCACTTCGCAAATTATTCCAAAAAATACTGTGCCATACCTAGTCGAGCCGTGCTATGACTCGGACTGTCATCTATCTCGGTGACCGGGGTAGCCTAATGACAACCCTGATGGCGGTATGTCCCATCTATGTAAAGACCGCCTGGTTAACATTAACTTGTAGGTGCTGCTTACAACACATTTGTGCCTAATATCTGGGGAAATGTGATTTCCGAAAGTTTCAGTGCTTTTTCTTCATTCTAGAGCAAACTGGTCCATGAAAATTGCGTCTTCTAGCTGAAAGCAGTTCCTATGGTAGGCCTAAAGGCTGTGACCCAAACAGAATCAATGCCGTATGTTAAGGCCTACATGTTTACAAGGATCCAAGCTTAGTCTCGGATATTAATCACCGCACTCAGTAAAATGAATTTTCAAAGTCATGATACTCAAGTATAACAGAATATAAACATTTTCTTAAATATATGTGTACATTAGAAGGACACGAAAATTGGCACATCTATGAATGTCAAGTAGAGCCTCGTTTTCGGGAATATAGTACCAGTGCATATACGTGTAAAAATTGACCTAAATGACATACGAATTATGATGTATGTTTTGTAAATGATCATGCCAATCGTCGACTGTAACTACGGATGAATCTGGGATTAAATCAGCAGACCCGACGGGTAAGCTTAAGTACTGTGAGACTCGTCCGTGTGCTGCGATCTCCGGGAGCAGGGTTTCCAGTCAACATCAGGACACTTCATCGATGGTGCAGCTGATGGAAGTATAGCTGGCTAATAAACCTAAAGGAAATAGCAACACTATTTATTTTCTAGAAAGTCTCACGGTCAAAGCGCGTCGAGCGAATAACATTGTGTGTAGGCTAGCCTACTCTGACCAGATTTCCAAACTCGCGTATTCACACAAACTTTCTCCTGTTTAATGCCACTTTCTTGTCCTTGGCCCAACTATTCAGTCTCACACTTCTCACCATTCATCCGATGAAGTGTTGCTGCATGCCCCAAATACACATCAATTTCGGGGGGGGGGGGGGAAGAGTCCCAGCCAATGTCATTTGAGGATAGATATGTCAGTTGAGGTGTTATTAACTACTTAAGCCTGCCTGAAGAAATTGAAATACACGTTTAGCTCAATTGTTGACGCTTTTGCCTGGAGAACCACGGGTCAACAAAGAACATTGTAACAATTTATCCAGAATTCAACACTAAACTTATGCATGCGGAGAAAGTTTGGTCTAATACAAGCATTTAACTCGTGTGGAGGAGAATCGGTGGAAAGAAACATCCATGTTTTTACTGGGCCTTGGTGGTAAACTTGCCGGTCTACTTGCGCTGGCTTGCTTTGAAATCAATGTCATTCACATGTATACATACACTTTTTGATCAGGCGTTTGGCTCAGAAAAAAGGCGTGCGTCTGATTTAGGGTAATTGTCAGTAACGCGCCAAAGTCGGTGGTTACAACGGTAACTTACCTTTCCTTCACTCATGAATCTTGCAACCCGTTCTAAGTGAAATGATCTTGGAATGACGATAAATCATAATGAAATAAATAACCCAACACCGATGAGTGCATATATTGAACAAATATATTAATTATTCTGCTTTTTGGGCTGAATAGAACCGCAACATCATCGCAGTGAAACACAGTCACTAAATTAGAAAAAAAAGATTGTGTTTGGAGACAAATGACTCCACTTTTTGGTCAAATTGCATTGCAGATGATTTGCCCTTCCATGGTAGAATTGTATATATTAATATATGCTACTTCTATATGTGTACTGAAAGCAAACCTACATAAACTTATGTAATTTTGGCACATTATAAGTTTGGAAAAACAGGTATATATAATTTCTTTACACTATATCATGTGATCTGGAAAAGCAAAATCTTTGAGAAATAATCAAAATTCACAGCCTTACGACAGATGCAGCCATGGTTGCATGGACGCAGAAAATACAACACCGACGTTGCAGAAAAGGTGTTATTAATAAGAGACCATTATTTCAGTACATGTGGCATGAACATTTGTACTTCAAAAACCGCCTACGCCAAATAACTCTCATAAAAAGAAAGGAAATACAATAAAATGAGCTATATGCCAAACTCCATGAAAAATACCCAGGTGGTTGGGTTTATTTTGAGTCGAGCAAAACACATGAGAAAAACTGCATTCTATGTAGACGTATACATTATACACAATAGGTGCCAGTACACAGCACCTTTCTGTCATGTAAGGATATTTCTTCAAAAGTACATAAAGCAGCAGTTAAAAATGCGTTGTTGGATATATCCTCATTCCAAACTACCTTGAAGAAAGAAAACCGATCCTGAAATAAAAAATAAAAGAAATAAAAACGATCCTAAAATAAATCCAAACATTTTCTTCTACAGTTTTGCGTGGTCTTTTGTCAGACATTCATACTTCATGCTGATATTTTGTTTCTTTTAAACTAACAACCGCCCAAACATTGTTAAGCAGGCTAAACTTATTAAAACGATTGCGACATAACACACACCACCACTGTGTCTTTAGATCTACAAAAAATCCAGTATACAATTGTAGTTGATGGTTTCTTGTTTCTAGTTTAAAAGTTTAAACAAATTGTCATTAATACATGTTGACGCACAAAAGACACAAAGAATGTCTTAGAACGCCGTATTATCAAACTATTCATAATTCGTAGGCATGACACTTGCACGGTGTTTGAACTCCTACATTTAATTATACAGTACTAGTAGAAAGAAAGGATCTTTTTCATTCTTCAACTAGTGTCTTTTCACACTAACACTGGCCTTCCTCTCTCAATGTTAAATCCAAAAGCTTAGTAATTACCACATGCATTGGCTTTTATATCAACTTGTGCATATAAATACGCTTCTAACACGTTATCCTTGAATTGTGTAAATAACTAAAGGTGAATAACTAAAGCTGCCGATACAGCAAGTGTATATGCAAACATTGGTCAATAATCTTCCGTGGAATTGACAGCGGAAGTAGAGGAAATCCGAATGACCATATTAAACCAGTTCTTTTGCAAGCAACACTTTCACGTGTATGGAGCTACACTTCATACTTGCCACCAGCAACAAACAGCTTTTTAATAATTGCTTAACATGTCTTCATTTTGAGCTAATGAATTTTGATAAGAGTTACGGTAGGTCTACTACATATCAGTGTTTAAAGTGTATCCAGAGAGACTCGGATTTCGTCAGCAAAACCCAAAAATTTATGCCATGAATCTCCACAACCAAGTTCCTAGAAACAACGAGAGTGAGGCCGTATTGTAAACTCGTCCACCAAGGCCGGGTTTGAACCCAATAACGGGCCGTGTGTGCTTCTCAGTCATCAGTTTCTTGTCAATAAATATAGACGTACTATCAGAATAACTTTTCTTTTCTTAATGACAAAGCTTCATTCATGTGATAATATTTTTACTTACACGAGACTTAACCTCTTCTTTGTCGGTCAAACGTTGCACCCCAGATATCTAAAGTATCGGGTTGGGTGAGAACACGGGTGGAGGTGTTTTTTTATTATTTTGGTTTGTACGCTACCACTGTATGAAAATAATATTAGAAACAATCTCGAAAAAAAAATCATATCTGTTACATATATGCAACGAAAATACTAGATACTACCATACAGGCCTTATAATTTTTGATGGTAAATCATATATATATATATGCGAATACATGGGTACGGTGTCGTGTTCGTGTTCTGATGGCATAAGTTAGAAATGGCTTTTTGAAAACGCCAAGGGTCATCTGTGCGTATTCCAGCTGAAACGGGATATCACGTGAGTTCATTTGTATACAATCAGCGCTCTTCAGTGTGGTGGTAAAATAGGGCTTTACGTCAGACATACATCTATGTACATGATTGCTGGTGGTTTTTGATAAAATAAACTTTCTGAACCTTTCCCGGTGAATGTCATGTGGTTTGCTGTGTGATAAAATTGATGCTCACTGATGGCGTTTTACGTAGGACTTTCGAATACGTTTTCTGTCAGGATAAGGCGTAAAATTATAGGAAAACGGTGTTTCACAAGCCGCTGACTTCCCGCTGATTAGTGTTTTAACATGTACATGTAGGAACGGTGTGTTTGCTTGAGATGTATTCATGAATGTGTAGTTTATTCTTTTCTACTAATTTTCCTTGAATTTATAGCCAATAGTTAAGTTATGTTCTAGATTATTTCTCCAAGCAGTACATTAAAAAAATTGAGTCATGCATGCGAGTGTTAAATTCTGTATAAATAAAGTTTGTTGCGTAGATCGAGCGGAAATATTTTAATGCCGTGACATTAGCCGGAGATAGGACATCTACTACATGTATGAAGATTTGAAATGATTCCAAAATACATTGGTAGATATAACTCTGACCATTACGCCTTCAAGTCGGCTATTCATTGATTTAGATGTAGTTTAATGAAACTGTCTCGATACCGTGGACAGCTGCCTTATTTTGTGCTGTATTAAAACATTGTTGCGAATGTACGTTTCATTTCATGCTCCCGTATGCAATCAACCATTAGTACGACTGTAAATCCAACATTTGAAAGTTTGGAAGTACATGTACACAGAATGTGTTCACTGCTTCCTAAGTTGATTAATAAGGACTAAATGTTACTGTTAAGTTTGGTTTTAAATGCCTGAGGCAAAAAAAAATACTTGCGAGATTGTTCTAAACTTAGGTTGAGAGGTATGGTAACCGTTTGTCTTGCATGTGTCAAACTTTGTCTATTGACGGAAAGCAATAAAGAATGCTTTATCCTGGCCCTTTTTACATACCCGAATATGTTGGAAATAAATTGAACCTGAACTGGGCTCTGACTCGGATTGTGTTTTTCTCTTATCTGATGCCAGGAGCCAGGAACCGTGAAGTTGGTGTTATCTCTTAGTCATAGTCCTTGCCCACAGACGGTGTTTAGGATTTGAACGTTTGACTGTCCAATACTGAAATTTTGCATACTAAGATACATCTGAAATTATATGATTGTATAAATTACATATTGAGTTCATCTGAGCCTGGGTTACATGTATACTGAATGTTGTGTAATAAAGTAGATTAATACATAACTTAACGCAAGGCCAAACGGCGTATCTAAGAGCTACCATAACCATCTTGAATATCCATGAATATTAACTCTGCCCTCAAGAGGTGCAGTTTGCACACTTTGACTTTCTTTCAAAACAGTCCAACAATTTGCTGTGCACATCTGTACGTCAAAAATGGGAAGGTTCTTCAATGGTTTAACAGTGGTCGGTACTTTAACCTCGTACTCCGATTTCCTCCACCCATTAAACACACAGCCATTGTATGGCTTTAAACAGCATTCAAAATAATTGCATAAAAGGCCAAATTTTCTTTCACTCTTTCTGTACAACTTTCAGTAAATATCTTACTTTTTTTACATAGTTAAATACGTGTATGATCATTTTTAGACACGTTGATAGAAGTTAAAATAGCATAAAAATGTTAATGTCAGTGTATACATAACAGACACATTGTTACCCATGGCAGCGTGCTTCATAACATTTCAAACGTTTCTGAACTCTAATGGGATGTAGCTATTTCTAAGTAACGCCGTCACATTTAGTATTTTTAAACCACAAATTTTGAAGCTTCTATATTGAAAAATAGATCAAAAAATCAAATTCTTTTACTATTAATACAGTGGTACAAGTACAAACCCTGCTTTTTGCCTGTACCTTTTTGCTCAGACCAGACAAACTAAATCATAAAAGTTTGGCAAGGCACAATCGGTTGTATTCATTTATGAACTCTGAAACAGTGTTTGTCTCTTTACAGTCTGTACTTGGGGGTAGTTCGTGGGTGCTTAATGGTGTGCCTGGCCTACTGCTTATTTCTACAAACAGAAGTCATGGGCCAGGGTGAGTAATCCAGTGTCATCCTCCTATATTTCCTAATTTCTCCATAAACTTAGATTTTCATGCAGCCCCCGGTAATAACCCAAAGTCGTCTTCTCCCCTCCGAGAGGAAAGACGCCATTCTTTAAGCTGGATAAAAAGATCTAGGCTGGCATTCACGTTACAAAACATTTCCGGGATGTCAGTTTCTTCTTAGTCTTTGGTCCTCGGCATCAAGTCATAATGAAAGTTAGATTTATGCTGTCTTCCTCTCCCGTAGTACGTAGAAAGGCCTGACAGCCCCCTGCGCATGGTCGTGGGTTTCCAAGGACTTGCCCAACTTTCTCCCGCCAAATGCTGGTCGCCTTTGTGTAAGTGAAATATTCTTGAGTACGACGTAAAACTGTAATGAAGTAAATAAATATATAAATGTTGACATAAATACTTATTTAAATACTAAATACTTCATTAAATATTATGTATTAACTATGGGAAGCGGGCATTAGTATTGTCCTACATTCCTCCACTTCCACTTCCATAGTCGCCCACAGCTCATGCATTCATTTGAATATTTGCTGTTCCTGCAGTAGTGCTAAAGCTGTTCCTCGGCCACTGAATTTCAACCCCTTCACCTTCTTAATTCCCTTAGCAGGCTGGTGGCGGCTACAGAAATCAGTACACGTTGAAGGGAATGTTAATAGAGCCATTATTGCGCGTGTGGTGAATACAAACAGTGTCGAATGCCGTTTGTGGACTTCTGCCATTTCAATATATGTCATATTGTATATTCATTCTTTTGATTTGTATTTACGTCGTAATCAAGACTGTTTCATCTATACGACAGCGGCCAAATTAACGACGAGAGGAAACCGGGTAGAATCCGGAGAAAACCCACAACCACCGGCACTGGCTGGAAGACTTTCTCATGTATGACCAGAGAGTAAGTCAGCCAGAGCTGGACGAACTCACAGGGGCTGCAATGTAAAGAAGCTCCTGGATCACTGAGCTACACTAGCACGCTTGCCACTGGAAAACAGCGGCTCCCATCTTCCATATTAAGACTTAACATTGTTGCAATATTTCAGGCACAGATATGAACAACTGGGCCATAAAATAGGCGACCTGAGTGGTGATTCGTAATTATTCCGTGGTGGAGTAACAGTTGATTTTCTGGAATCTACTGCTTCGATGCGTTTCTCCTTTAATGTCTGCCTCATATTATATCACCCGTTGACTATTTTTCAAGAATTGCATGGTGCCTCGTTTTGACAGACTTACAGCATTTATGCGGTCCACACTATAGTGCGGTTTAATTCGTTGAACTATATCTTTGTACTGCTATTCACATAAATCTGAACTCGATTTGTAAGGTTATAGCAATTGTAAATGGTCCCTGATATATTTTTTCTTATTCACAGCTAGGCAAATTTGGTGCAGTGTTGAAACGCACAGAAATGCTTGTTTCATGTGTCTGTTGCTAGCATCCCCCCCCCCCCCCCCCCACCTGCTGGAACAGTGTTCTGTGCGTCATAAAACATGGGCATTAAAGAATTCTTTAAGAAATGGTAGGATGTATCACTATGAAGGTTCAAGTCCAGTTCGTGTTGCGAGCGTTCTACCTGAGCTGTCAGGAATGTTTTAGTATGTCTGTTTTTGCCTGCTGTCCTCAGAATAATACCAATCCGCCAGACACGTGAAAGAATTTTTGTAAAATTCTAAGATTCCGTATCATTTGACTGGATCTGATTTCATATGTGAATAAACCGAGTATTAACTACGTTAATCATAAGATTTAAAATCACCTCTTCAATTCTGGACATATTGAGAATGAGAACATTGTCAGATGTCTGTCATTCTTTGGATATGTTCAGGTAGTGCTCATACTACTGTCTGTACTTACTAAGGAAATACAGGATAAAAGCCGCATGGAAAGAGGAGGTACTGTGGCACTATGCCGGTAAGTAAATATAAGGATATTTCACATACAATGTAGGAAATCTCCCATTATAAAATGGAACTGCTCTGTATTCTATCATTATTTTGTGGTTATTAATTTATTAGGATATGTGGTGACTCACAAATGTCACACTACACTGGGCAGCCAGATAACTCTCTTCGGAAACTATTCATCACTTCCTGGGGATCCGGTATCTTGGGTAAGACCAGATGTCCACATCACAACTTGGTGCCAACCACAAGTAGATTGTACAGTTGGGTTCCAAGGTTACCAGGGCTCCCAGTCACCTTCTGGACAAGAATACACTTTAACGATACAGGAAGCACGAGACGTTGATTTTGGACAATGGACACTTGAAGATGGTAATATCGCGATACCTATAACTATTACAAAAGCAGGTAGGTATATGAACACATATATTAATGTACGTATTAACGTTGCGTTGAGTTAACAGAAAATGAAACTGTTGTTTAAAAACTGCATATTTTGAGCTGAATGTCAGTAAAGCTGTTGAAGAATTGACACTTCACTGGTATGTGCTCTTTCTGTATCACAGTTCACACGCACCGACGTGAAATAGCCTTCTTCGCATAACATGGTAGATACAGGTTAAGCTCACTCAAAGCTTCACTGGAACACGTTCTCAAATCGGCTGTCATTCATGTGGAATTATCTCCGTAGTTCATAATCGAATGATGCAAACGTATCTGACATACATGTAGAAACAGATAGATACATGTATCTTCAAAGTTACGTTATATGGAGTGGGCTTAAGATAGGATCCTGGATCAATCGCGGGTTGAGTCATACTACACTCTAAAAATGGTATCTGTTACTGGCCCACTTGGAGCTTAGCTCAATTAAGGCCAGTAAACGGAACAAAAAGGAGAATCTGGATAAGACACCACACACAGGAACTCCAAACCATCAGTTCTAATTATCAGTTTGCTGTTTTTTGACATGTCATTTTTCCCATGATTTTGTTCCTGACTTTATATTCAAGATACAAAACTCCGTTCAACATTATTCGTTAATTATCCATTATAAATTGTAACTACTATAGTACTTCCCTACGTTTACAGCTACTCGTAGTTAAATGATAACATGTTTCATCAAGTGCACTAGAATAATCTTTGCTAAATTGTATTCCTCTGCCACAAAGCTGTTTTACGAATTGATGAACAACTGGGGCCAAATGCATAAGAAGAAGAATAACCACACTGTTGTTTGGGCTATTTTGAGAACTGTTATCCCTCCCTGCCTGGCAGGGGTAACTATTCACTGTATAATTATAGGGAGATTAAGATTATTCTATGGTGTAGTGCTGTTTTGTGGCATTTGGACGCAAGTGGAGAAATAGTCTGACACACCCATCCGACGTGAAGCCCTATATGAAAGGAGCGTTTCGTGGCCGAAAGGTTAACACTCATGTCTCTCAATCGCTACGTTGGGCACACGATATGTAGGTTCAATCCCCGGAACATGGAACTTATAGCTTCTTTTCTCCTTGGCATATTCTTATACAGTATTAAACAACAATAAAATAAATGAATGTATAGTTGTCGGTGTTAAAATTTGCTTCCAAAGATTTATGCCGAAATGCAGATCGTATCGAGAGATTTGCATTTGACAGATTTTCAAGAGAATTTTCACACAATAATTTCAAAACCATTTGGAACAAATGTCAGCTGAAGTGTTGCAATCGATGTCATTCCACTCCTTAAACCTGCCCCAGGCAGGTATAGCTTACGTGAACAAATTCATACCACAGAATCAGCTATTCTGCAGATATGCATAGCACCGTCCATTCCAAGCTTAATAGTTTTGCTTATTCCAGTTTCATGCATAGCAGGTGTGGTACAGACGCAAAATTTTATCTGGAATAAGCTACTTTATTGCTCCCTTATTGCATCTGGCCCCATGGTGTCTTATGATTACACGCACTTTCGAACTTCATTTGCAACGTGAAGCTTCCACGTAAAGCTGATCCGTTTGCAGATGACGTTTTTCATCGACATCTGTTGAAAACAAACATGATGTTGATAGCCGGGCAAAGTGGCCTAAACAGCAACTGTTGGTGTCCAGATCAATATCTGCATTAACAAGGAATAATGTATATCAGTTGTGCTCCATAAATGTATCACTCAATGGTGTATATCTATAGCAAGGACACAAACACAAACATATCGGCATTTTTGCTCTTGTTATTCTGAAAATTGCGGAAAATCACAAGTGAACATTATTCTGACGGGTATTGTGTCAACAGTAAATACTAAAATGCATGTCATGGAGGCATTCTATACTGAGGAATTTAGAAACTCTTATGTCATCATAGGAATGGAATAATATCCATAAAAATCTTAACCTTACGTCATTAATATTTTAATGACAAAGTCAGAAGTAATTTATACCTTGTGCATCCGAGTATAATCCGCCATGCCCTTACTAGTACAGGATATCTGTGCAAAATTTGAAGAGCATTGTGCATTATATCATAACAGCATGAAACTTGGCACTTTTGTAGATTATGTATTTCTAGAGATTTTCAGATGCTAAGCCATCCTGAATATGCACTCTGTTAACCCCGGCAGCCATTTTGTTTCCGCCACTGCTGAAGAAAGATTTTCTTCAATATCTTTGGAACAGGGCATGCTATGGTGACAAATATTAGAATTTTACCACTGTTGTGATGGTTCTACTGTGCATTTGCCCAGATGAGAATAGCAACATTTTTGACCCAGACAGCCATTTTGCTTCCGCTTTTATACAGAAACATATTTTTCTCATTATCCCTGTACGTGGATGACATTTGTTGAGAAATACATTCTGCACCCATGTTTTAATGGTCCATTTTTAAAATGATACCATTTAGAAAAACATCAGATACAAGCAATACCCTATGCCAAACAAATTAAGGCCGCCAATATAGAAAACCCTTGAAATGTATTTATATTTATAACCTTAGTACTGAATTAGACAATACCGGAATGTCAATGTCTGTATTCCTGGGAACGTTAAGTAATGTAGAAAGGCTGTGCACTATAAATTGCGTCCAAATTGCTCTCACCATTGCTTGTAAATGCATTGAAGAAACCATTGGCAGTCTTGTTGCAGTATAGCATTCACAATCCAGGACCCAATGCAAGTACTAATTCCCAGGACAACACAGATACAGAAACACCACGGCCACAGAACTGTCATCCTGTACTATTGATTTTCCAGTTGGAAACAAGGCTGTGCATATTGTATAAAAGGGATGAGTGTCACACCATCCGTGGAGAAATTGTGTCTGAGCATCACCATCGAAAAACAAAAATCTGTCCAGTAAATCTCCACAGTAGTCTTAACTTGTTCAAACCGGCAGGTACTGATAACACAGACCCCAATCCTAGCTGCGCATCAGCCTCAGGGTCATTCTTTGGAAAGGTAGAAACTTCTGCCGAAAGTATATGATACTTATTAGTGTGTCAATAAAGGGTCCCCGAGTAAAGGTGACCAATTCAGCAAAGGTCAATTCACAGTTCAGAGGACAAAATGAATATTCTCAGCAATTGCCATCCGCCAGTGCTATAAACAAAATGATGCATCAGTGATTGGAGATGGAGGATTTGTTTTGACATCGTCTCCGAGTGCGAGATGATGAAGTTCTACCTAGATACAAGACACTGTAAGCAGTCTGAATGTATACACACCTCCTACAATTGTGTTGGTCAGGTCAAAACACGATAGGCGTAACGGTACCCATGGAGAACCCACTGACAGAGGAGAATAAGGACCAATGAATAAGAAGAATGTCCAAATCAGACACGAAGGAAATCACTGACAAAGTTGTGATATATGCGCCTAAAAAGGCAGAGAAAATGCACAGGGTTAGTCGATATGTGTACGACTGAGAGATGGACTGGGTTCTGTCAGCCAATTGCAAGAGAACTCTCAGAGCCAGAGCTTCCATTCCAGTTGCTGAAAAATGACCATGGTTTGTTCAAAGACTGCCAGCCAGCCAATACATGGCAATCTGTACGATTTGTTTCATATCATCCATAGAAGCCATATCTATACTTTGATAGCAAATCATGTCTCGGCAAAAAAAAAAACCAGCTTTGCAGGCTGTATGCATTGAAAACTATAGAAGGCGAGAACGAACGTTCCCGAATCTGATGCTATCGTATCCAATAAAGCTGTTGATGTCAATAGGTTCAAGTCAAGAGTTATCTGCAATTCGAACAACACATATTACACAATTATGGTTTGATTTGATTGTAACGTAACATGATGCTCAGGAATTCGTCCTTTATATCATGGCGTTTAGTCTTATTCCCGTGCTAAGCCACCGAACTTTGGCAAGTTACTGACTGACTTTTCCAAATGTGTCATACAGATAAACACATCATAATGCAGAAAGACAAGTGGTTTTCAATGAATGCTGAACTGTGCAAACGACTCTACGAGCATCATTCACAACTTACTGTCACTCTTGCTCCACCAGTAGTAAAAGCGAGAGAATCGGTAAATTCCTTGCCAAATGGCGTGCTTTGATAGGAAAGTGATCGAAAGGCAAGCTTTCCCATTACCACCATAAACATCTGGTCTGGTCGAGCAGATTATGAAGACCCAAAATAAGAGCACATGAATCCAGTGTTTTGTACACTCAAACAAAGTCAGCTTACTCCTTGTAGCTTCGGCACATAATGTATGCTGTCAGACGGTATGTGTGTTTGGGGGAGGGGGCATCTTGGGACATATAACAAATAAAACAATGCACGTCAAGGGCTATTCTAAATTGTGCCAGTGCACAGTAGAACCATCGAAACCTTGGTAAAATTCCCATATTTATCTTCATAACATGCCCCATTCCAAAGATACTAAAGGAAATGTTTTTTTTCGGCAACGGCGGAAACAAAAATGGCCGCCGGAGTCAACAGATTGCAGATCCCCCAAATCTTCCATTCGGTTTCATGCTTTCATGCACAATTTTTGCACACATCACCTGTACTATATCTGTACACTTGGCCATCCTTTCTAGGAATCATTGTAAAATTAGGATAGAGTAAAGCTACCATAATTTTCATCTCTAGTAATACCCTGTTAAACACCTATGTGGGTTTCTACAAAATACGCTTAACTGAGTTGTTTGCACACGCTCAGATGTTGGAAAGGAAAAATCAAATTAAGAGTAAATTATATAACTGAACTTAATCATCGGCAAATGGGCTTTTGTCTATTTACTGAGTACCGAAGTAAAATTTTCGTTACATTTGTGCCAACGCACTTAATTTACATGTGTAAATACGAGTTCGGCAAATAAATGTCTTAAACAAAGGGCATTATTGCGGGATTAATGTTTCTCAGTTAGATCTCATCGTTTAGATCTTTCACCAAATGCACGATGCTTCAAACAAGTATTTGTTATTATCGTATTTCAGTCGACTTAACCAAGGTTAATTTCGCATGTTCCTCTGGAACACAAACCGGTGATAATTTCCGAATTGAGCAAGGCTCCCCTGATAATCTGACGTGTGGTACAGGATGTTCTTCTGATGACATTACCATAAGGTGTTACCTGGAGGTGAGAAAATCTATAAGACTTTAAAAATCTTAAAGTGTAGGTATAAATCCCTGTTAACGTTACACCAGCCACTCTGGTTCTTTCATAGAAAGATGATTTAACGGATGCGAAATATCCAGTTGTTCAGTTGGAATCACATTATATTGCGGGCCATTACATGAATGTTGTGTTTAAAATTACGTAAATTATTTAATTGTGTCTCTGGACTTTTATGCCATACTCAAGACTATTTCACTTGAGATTTTTCTAATTGTGACGGGAGGAATTCGGACACAGCCCGGATCAAACTAAGCTACTATCCGCACGTTGCTGGTCCGTGGATGACTGTGCCAGACAAAAGTCCAACGTAATTACTTTTTCCTTTCAGCAAGATGGAAATACTACACCCTTTTTAAATTCTTCATCGTCATCATGTGGAACTGGATTGGAGAAGTCCTCAAGCACAGTGGTGTTCTCGAAAAACACAATTCGTTCCGGGAATTATAGTGTGTGTTGTAATCTAATCGCTGGTGATTGCACTTACAATCAAGTAAACTGCAAGAACCTTTCTGTTTTCGGTAAGTACCTATCACTGCGGTTTAAATGTTATGCTATATTAAGCCTCCAATGGAGTATACATTATTTTAATTTCTTCCTGCTGTATTAAACATAAAACATATTTTAAAACACTATCTGCTCAACCAAGTTCTGCATAATTTTTCTTTTCCATTGTCATTAGAACTTTCAAAGCATCTGCAATAGAATGGGTGAAGCATCAAATGTTCTAGCTTTCGTCATCTTTATAAAGACCAACAAACATCTCCACCACGAGAAACCGTTATACATTGTGTCAAAACCTGCAATAATCACTCTAATTAAAATCAGATGAAAATATCAGACACGCAGTTAGGCTGTTCTAGTACTGTTCTAAGCACTTATTTTTGATCTGTCTTGATCGTAGATGGTGATAAAATTTTTCTTCCTTTGTTTTATGTCACGGGTCTTCGCTGATTACAGAATAAGACATTAAGACGTTAAGTGTCGTTGTTGCCAGTAAATTCCTTTACAAACGGTTTGATTCTTAATAGAAAAGAGCAGTGTATTTTGGAGTAATTGCACGCTGAAAAGGTAATAATCAGATCTGACGAGACCAAATCAACTTTCAGAACTGACAACGACGACTATTTCGACCACAGAATTAACTACTGGCACCAGTAAATCCTTTGATGTCTCTAGCACTGATTCTACGTCGAACACTATCACTGTAACACAAGACTCCAGTTCCGTCACTTCTATGTCTAGTAACACCTCTAAAGTTGGTAAGCATGTGTGTCATGTGTTCTCCATTAAACTTTGTTGTCCAATTTCGATCACTCTGCTTGCTTTCGGTGTGAGTCTGAGGCACGGCTAAGCTTATGTTGTTTCGGTAACCTTGTTGATAAAATCCTGATTCCTGAAGACTTCTACATTTAAACCAAGCAGCTAAGCGTGAAATTTTGCATTTTTAATTTGAAAATATCCTGTATCAGGTACTATTCAAGGGAAGGTAAAAAGATTCATGGCTCTGTCAAAGGTTGGCATCGATGTCTACATATAGGTGGAAGAGTCAACGCTGATTATAAACAACACTCCTTTTTGGCACACTTTATTGGCGAGATTACTGTATACTGGACACTTACTTCAACAATTTGACGTAAAATATGTTCTACTTTGTTTTCTGTCTGGCCATTTTCCTATCATCTGGATAGAAGAAGAGAACGCAACTTGTTACCCTCTTAGAATGAAAAATAAATTGCATAAGATCGAATGGATCCTTTCCAGCGGCAAATGCTTATCACCATTGGAGTTGGAATACATGAAGCGCATTTATATTTTAGAGCCTTTATGTTGACAAGGAATCTTTGTTAGAAAATCTGGAAATCAAGTGCGTGCCTACCTTACTGGTTTTGGTTGCTATTTTGCCGTGTCGTTTTTATGTCGAAGAAGTCATGATCTTCCAGTCTATGGGTGCTTTCCTGTCAACGCGATTGTCTTCGTCCCACAAACTCTAATACGGTATGAAAGTAGTAACTCTAATACACAAAAAATATCACTATTTTCTAAGAGATGAGTAAAACATAGACAAAGACTGCCTGCGACAGAGATTACTTCTTATGCCTTTCAGACAAACATAATAGAAATGTTGCAGGGAATAAAAGCTACACAGTAGTTTTCGGATGTTACTACCCCCACCCTCCCCCTCAGTGCACAGGTCATGGACTGTTTTGTTGTACACCAAAAAAGATTTAGGGCCATTCGTATTCTTCCTAAACATCACAATCTGCCAAAGCAAAACAGATGCAAGAATTTGTGTTGTTTGCTGTACTGTCGTTGTGCATGTCATAAACTATTCCTAAAATATGCAATATTTTCTAAATTATCTGAAGAAGTAAACAGACACGTGTAATGAATTTAAGGGCAAATGCACCTCTTTGCTCCCAAAACAGTCAGTCTGTATATCTCTGCATGAATTACCAACTTTTCCATCTGCAATACACGCACCAAATTATTACTTGAAGGATTAGACCAGGCCTTGTCAACCCCCACTTAAAAAAATATTGCACTGTTTCAATTTCTGTCCACATTGTTCAATTAAAAATATGTTGCTTACTCATTCCCCCAATAAACTTGAACGCGTAGTCTCGATGTTATCAATCAAGTTTTTTATATTCCTTTTGGCTCTATCTGAGCCTTGGTTTGACCAGTTTTTAAGCCGTTATGCTTGGTTTCTGCTAAATTCTCCTGATTCATTTTATTTTCATTTCTATATTCTGTTCTGACATCTATAAGTGTTAAAACGAGAACCTTATCTGGTTTTCTGGGGTATTCATGGAGAGAAATCATGACGTTCATACCCCGCGGCAAAGATTTCGCCTCGTCCCGAAAGTACGCAAACTTGATAACAAGGTCACTTCATAACAGAGTCACTTGATAACAAGATCACCTAACAACAAGATGACTCAGTTGAACGTAGACAAACATAATGATCACGAAGTACGACTTTAGACTTCACTGCCGTAAAACACCTATATCTGCTTCCGTTTCCGGGTTAGCCAGTTAACGCCATAGAAATAAGTACTTGCACATCGTGCATTTCGTCTTAGTTACATTGCACTTAATAATGAGGTATAGAAATATCTTTCTCGAACGGATAATATATTTAGTTAATATAAACAATGACTGTTGCCTGTGTTACAGAAGTACTTACACGCCACTGGATGTTCTCTAGAGCACAGTAGCCTACCGCTTACAAATGTAGCAGAAATATTCAACTCGTCTTTGCAGACTTCTTATTTCTGTGAGCATCAATCTGATTTATTTTCAAGCCTGAGTTTAAAAACTTATTTTCAGAAACATCCACGAGTACAACCGGCACTCTTGAAATTACGACTGGGATGTCATCAGGTAACATTTTGACGATAGTGTGTAACTGAAATGAATTCAATAATATTAAAGAATCTACAGAAGCACATTAACATGGAAGGGAGAAATCGAAGAAATTAGAGAAAGGCTATAATAATGCTCGAATACGACATCCCGTCGACCAAGGCTTTTGTAACTTCGGGTTTTTTTTCTCTGTCCGTGCCCTGGTTTGTTCAATCAGCTGATCATTACCATCACTTTCTCTAAATTAGTTCGCCTTCTTTTTTTTGTTAACACTGCACCTCCCGAACCTATTTTAACTAGGATATCTTAGACGAAAAGAAAACATGTGATAAAGCGGCATCTCATACTGCTAGGCTTTACTCAATGTTTGGTAAGGGTACAACTATCGGAGATGGAAAATGATAAACAAATGGCTTGTTCAACTCTCAGACAGCGATAGACCGGCAGTAGTAAGGATGAGGGTGATATCACGTGGTAGGGTGACGTCAGTTCATTGGTAAATATCCTTTTCTCAGTGAACATCGGGAATGTGTGTCAGCGAGGAACAAAAGCTCAACCTATTCTTTACAAATCCCCAGACAAATAATATACAAAAATAATACAGACAATTACAGAAATATGTATATAGTTTCTTACTGGTGACAGGGTCCAAATCCGGTTGGGATCCGGCTTCCAAAGGCAAGTCCGTCCACGTGAATATAAAACCCACAGTTTTTGGGACTTCACAAAATGAAGGATGACAGTGAAGAATAGCAGAGGGCACGGCACGCCCACTATGGTATATATCTAACTCCCCGGCAAGGTGCAGCTTTCTTGGGCGCACGGATTGGCAAACAGCGTCCGTGATGCCGAGCTGGCGATGTATGTTTCACTCCTCGGAAATATGCACAAAGTCACTTTCAGGGTAATCTGGGATGAAATGTACGTAATCGACAATGAGCGATACAATCCCCAAAAGAACGTCTGACACCAAATAGCGAGTGGCGAAACACAAGCTCACAAGTTGCTACGTACCGAAAAATGGAGTACAAAATGGCAAAATTGTCGAAAGGCATGTAAGTCAATATCTCCAAAATCCCACAAAATCCTTCTAAGTAGACAAGAGCAAATATGACTCGAGTGGGTACAGGTAAAACGACTGCTCTAAAAATGGACGTCAGTAAATGATTGCGAGCTTTACAAATTAGTCGCTCATAATCATAGGCTCACGTAAAGAATATTCTGGATGATTTGTTCGTAAACACGTTTGCAATATGGGTACATCTTTCTAGAATGTACGCTCTATGTACAATGACACGAAACCCATGCACACAGAAGCCTCGAGAACACGCAACAGAATTCCAGCGCAGGCTACAAAGTACACAGAGAAAAAAATGTAGGTCATACACGGATCCGGTTCGCGCAGAAACAAATAAAAAAAATATAATACAATATTTTAAAACGGGGTCTGTAACAGTGGAATAAAACAAACTTTGCAATGTGTTCATTTCGAGTATGCCACTCTTTAAAGCTGAGGTACTCTAAGTTTCCCTGGGCCACTGTACGTCACCATACATTACTGCAAGTAGCTCATGATGCAGCACAGAGACCAAAACCCTAGCTCTAATAAAAGACAAAGTCATGTCACCTCACAACTTTTCAGTTTGAATCGGTGTGAAGAGACTGAGAAAGACAATGTTGGCTGGTCGCGAAGAGGATGAATTTGCTGTACAAGAAGCCAGGTTTGACCTATCTTCTGTCGCCATCTTATGATCTCGTTCAGTCTAAATACATCGCTGGTAAACAGCCACCATACAGTTCTTTCTGTAGTTGACGGGGGGAAAGTGACAGCAGTTTTGGACTCTAACGTTTCATTTGGTTGAACTATGGTTTATTCTTTTGTTCCACATTTGTTCTGTAACGAGTCGGTATTTTACTCACCCATCTCGAGCTTATTTACGGAGAAGGCGTACCAATCTCAAACCATGAGAACAACAACTATGATGATAGTATTGTGTTTAAATAACTTTTGCTTAAATGCACCCAAACCACGCTGTAAACCGCAGTAGTTAAGCAGGGCAAACATTCACAAAGAGGATTGGTAACATCCACCAGGACGATTCTTAAAGCAAGGAGGGCCATGAAAAGTGAAAACCTTATTGAATACTGTGAGGTTTAAAACAGTTTTGCTTTGGTGGTGATGAGGTCTATAATAATCGCTGACTCCCAGTGTGCAGCAGCCTACCCCTCCTTCACGGGTTCTAATACCATCAGCTGTTGTTTTTCCTTTTTTGTGTTGTGAGACTTATCCATGGAAGTGTTCCATTCCTTGCATTCAATTTCTTAGGCTATGTGTCCATCCTCCTTTTCCCCTTCTTTTCCCTCTTTTGTCTACTTTCACATGAATTCCTTGCGTACAATCCATACATTCTAGCCTCTTAACAAAGTTTTGTGACGTGTTAGTTTTAACAAAGAGAAAACAGATGTGACCTACATTTCTCTTTTTCTGATTATTGTTGTCGCCTTTTGTTTCCTGTATTTATCATTGAACACAAGGAAATGTTACAGCTGAAATTCAATACACATGTAATGTCATCATTTTCCAACTACATATACATGTAAAGTGTATTTTCTTACATTAACAGCAAGTCTCATGTTTATTTTACAACGATGATAATGTACTGATACATTACCTGAACTTTTGGACTGATTGTTATTTACATAACAATATTTTGATTGTTGTTTTTCGTTTCTACTGACAGAGTCCGATTGTTGCGGTAAATAGCGCATTTTCATAGAAATTCGCAAAATAACTGCCACTAGTGATCACATAATAATAATAATCAAATCGATTATGTTGATGTGGAATCCCCAAAAGAAACACCTGCTTGTAAAACATATACATTTATGTAGACATATGATTTGACCATAAAAATAAAGTTTCCTACTTGTATTTTTGTGATATATAATAGCTTGATAACACCAGATAGTTTTAGAAATCTTATTATGAGTAATGATATTCTGTTAAGTCAGATTTGATCATGGGTGGATATTTTTTCTTTTTTGGTTTGGAATTCTTTAACACCTTAACATTGTGACCTAATCATGTAATTGCAGGTTGTATTGATTTATATAATAATGTATTCGATTGTTCAAGTCCAGCCATGCTTGCTTCCTCTCCGGCCGTACGTGGGAAGGTCTGCCAGCAACCTGCGGATGGTTGTGGGCTTCTCCTGGGCACTGCCCGGTTTCCTCTTCTCATAATGCTGGCCGCCGTCGTATAAGTGAAATGTTCTTCGTTACCGATTAAAACACTAATCAAATAAATAAATAAATGAATTTCTGATATCGTTATCAGTGCTTAATAACTACGTGTTCAACAAGCTTTGGTTGCAGGGTTAACACGCAATATCGTTTACCTTCTTGCACCGCACACAAAGATACACGATACGTCCACATTTAACACTGTGGGTATTTGACACATACATCTGTTCGATGACATCCAGGGCTTACTGTTGTAAACAATCTTTTCTTTCTCCGCTTAGATGCCTCACACGGCTTAAAAAGTGACATAACGTACATGATATGTCCACACGTCTCACTTTGCTGTGGTTGTGATGAGTTCTATAATAGTCGGTGACCATTGTGTTTCCCACTGTGCAGCAGCCTACCCCTCCGTCAGCGATTCTAATACCATCAGCTGTTGTTTTTCCTTTTTTGTGTTGTGAGACTTATCCATGGAAGTGTTCCATTCCTTGCATTCAATTTCTTAGGCTATGTGTCCATCCTCCTTTTCCCCTTCTTTTCCCTCTTTTGTCTACTTTCACATGAATTCCTTGCGTACAATCCATACATTCTAGCCTCTTAACAAAGTCTGTCTTATGACGTGTTAGTTTTAACAAAGAGAAAACAGATGTGACCTACATTTCTCTTTTTCTGATTATTGTTATCGCCTTTTGTTTCCTGTATTTATCATTGAACACAAGGAAATGTTACAGCTGAAATTCAATACACATGTAATGTCATCATTTTCCAACTACATATACATGTAAAGTGTATTTTCTTACATTAACAGCAAGTCTCATGTTTATTTTGCAACGATGATAATGTACTGATACATTACCTGAACTTTTGGACTGATTGTTATTTGCATAATAATATTTTGATTGTTGTTTTTCGTTTCTAGTGACAGAGTCCGATTGTTGCGGTAAGTAACGCATTTTCATAGAAATTCGCAAAATAACTGCCACTAGAGATAAGCTAAAAATAATAATCAAATCGATTATGTTGATGTGGAATCCCCAAAAGAAACATCTGCTTGTAAAGCACATACATTTATGTAGACAGATGAATTGACCATAAAAATAAAAGATTGTCTTACTTGTATTTTTGTGATACAATAGGTTGATAACATCAGATAGTTTTAGAAATCTTATTATGAGTAATGATATTCTGTTAAGACAGATTTGATCATGGGTAGATATTTTTCTCTTTTGGTTTGGAATTCTTTAACAACTTAACATTGTGACCTAATCATGTAATTGCATGTTGTATTGATTTATATAATAATGTATTCGATTGTTCAAGTCCAGCCATGCTTGCTTCCTCTCCGGCCGTACGTGGGAAGGTCTGCCAGCAACCTGCGGATGGTCGTGGGTTTCCGCCGGGTTCTGCCCGGTTTCCTCCCACCATAATGCTAACCGCCGTCGTATAAGTGAAATATTCTTGAGTACGGCGTAAAACACCAATCAAATAAATAAATAAAATATTCGATTATTTTCCGCCGGGATATGGCTGTAGTAGACAGCCAGAAAAATGGCAAAAGATGATGGCGGTAAATGGTAAGGGTCTTTAGTGATCACAAATTTTAGTGATGGCCTGATCGCCTTGTTTTGGTGATGAGCTGATCACCATTATTCTTGGTGAGGTGCTGACCAGCAGTTAAAAGAAGAGAAAGTCAGGCATTATCTTCTTTATATATCATGTTTAAAACAGTGCGGCGTCTCTCAGTGTTTATATTGGCCACCATTGTAAATGTGAAATAACAAAAATCCAGGGTAAACCACAATAAAATGTACCGTATTTAGGAAGCTTTTAACATCCCAGTGAAATGATGATACAATACAAACTCATAGCAAACCAAAACATAGGTTCATACCAGTATAGTAGCAGAAGAAAATACACGGTCATGTACAACTCATGACGAACATAAAACAGTAGAATGACACATCTTTGATTCATTCAAAGATTATTGTCCAGAGTATTGCCCACAATTCTCTTGTCTCCACAAATGTTCTTGTCTAAAATATTACAGGAATGCACAACTTCCTGATAGTAATTACCAAAACACTCATACAGCAAGGGGTTCAGTGAACAAAAATAATGTGTGAATTTTGCTAAAATTCAGTTGCATAATGGTCAAAGAATGGTCAAACTAACAGATTGGAAGGCATCAAACTGTTAACTGTTTCTAATGTGCTTTAAAAAAACAGCTGAAAACCATATATGATACAGTGATGTCCCGTATTTGCAGACAAACAGTAGACACAATAAGTAGAGCATGATCAATGGGACAAACTGATCAACAGACTGCAAAATCTAACCAGTTGTTAAGCTGGGCCCTCGAAAGATGAAGATCTTCAAAAATAATCTAGACACCAAACTACACCTACCGTTCAGTTCCTAGCTGTGACAATATTCAGTATATAGTCAGTGTACATGTATATCCGCACCGTCTCACACTGACCTGCAAGTGTAACATTCTCAAAACAGGATTTATTCCCCCATCCCCTCCTCGCGGTGGGATCAAGGTGTTGGAAGGAGGGTGTGGTGAAGGGAGGTGATGGCGGAGGAAGTCCTGAGTGATCACCGAGGGAAACTTAGTCTCATTATCGTCCATGGTCACGTTAAAACGAAAGCATTTATTTGAGTCAAAAAACCCTAAGAACAAATGTTTGGAACGCTAAGTGTAGGTGCATGTAGTTTCTGATATTCATTTCAATTACCTCTTTCGTCTGACATTTCCGTTTATTGTTTTACTTGACAGAAATCTGTCATGTCACCGAGGTAGGTTGTTTGAAAAAGACAGTGTTGGAGTCGTCTCTGGCCGGAAAACACTGCTTATGTGCTCCACGGTCCAAATGGCCACCCCCGGATGAGTCGATCAACTTTCATATCATAATGACGAAGTTTGTCCTCAGGCAACAGTGATACTACATGCTACTGTGCCTTTTTTCACGGGAGGGATTTCATTTCTTTTTGCCCAAGAATTTCAGCTGAAACTCTATGTCGTATTTTATTTTTTAAACATAATACATATCCTGCACTGATTACACTGGTTCTAATTCAAACTATCGACATATCCTAAGTCACGTGATTGTATTTAAAATATCGTTATATCATACACGGATTTCGGGGTACGACGTTACGATACCACGGTGGACACTTTCTAGCATGATGGGGCTAGTTATATAGTTAAACCAAAAGTGCCGATTCAGCTAGTTATCTAGCTAAAACAAAACTGCTGACCAATGCCGACAGTGTCAGTTATCTGGTTAAACCAAAACGCTGAGCAATGCCGATAGGGTTAGTAATTTAGCTGAACCAAACTGACGAGAGTGCTCGTTATCTACCTAAACCAAAAGTGCTGATCAGCGCCGATAAGACTTTGTGAAACATTCTTGAATACGGCGTAAAACACGAATGAAATAAATAAATAAATAAATAAATTTATTTACGATATGCCTACACATCGAACAACACGGAAAAATGACACCTACGACTATACGATGTCATTCAGGGCTTAATGTAAACAATCTTCTTTCTCCGCTTAGATGCATCACACATGTTAAACAGTGATATAACGTACAACAATGATATGTTCACGCATTCCACTTTGTTTGGCTGAATGATGGGTTCGCTAATAGCCGGGGATTAACGTGTTTCCCAGTGTTCAGCAATCTACCCTTCTTTAAACTGTAAAACACAATCAACTGTTCTTTTTTGCGTTTGTGGATTGTGAGACTTGTGTAAATAAGTGTACCTTTCTCTTACATTCAAATTACTAGGCTATGTGTCCATCCACCTTTCCCTCTTCTCTTCCCTCTTTTGTCTACTTTCAGAGGAATTCCATGAGTACAATTTACACATTATATGCTTTTAGTAAAGTTTGGTTTATGGCTTGTGTTAGCTTTTACAAAACGAAAAATGTTGTGACCTTCATTTCTCGTTTTCTGGTCATTGTCATTTGCCGTTTGTTTCCTGTATTTATCATTGAACACAGGTGAATGTTACAGCTGAAATGTATTACACGTGTAGCGCCATCATTTTCCAAACACCTATACATGTAAAGTATATTTTCTGGCCTTAATAGCAAGTCTCGTGTTTATTTGACAGCGTATTCGTTTCTCCCAGTTGAATTTAAATACACTAGAAGATGACACATGCACTGATACATTCTCTGAATTTTTGGACTGATTGTTATTTGCATCTTAATATTTTGCTTTTCTATTTTTGTCTCTAGCGACAGATGATGACGATGGTTGGGGTAAGTCACGCATTTCAACAGAAATTGGACAAACAACTACTATAAGAGATAGGCCAGTAATAATAATCGAATCGATTGATGTGGAATCCCCACAAGAAACGTCTGCTTGTAAAACATATACAATTACGAAGAAAGATGAATTGACCAATAAAAACAAAGCTTCTCCTAGTTGTATTTTTGTGATAAAATAGCCTGGCAACATCAGATAGATTTAGGGATCTTATTATGCGCAATGAGTGTCAGTTAAGAGTTGTTTTCTGATAAATTGCTCTGGAGAGGGGAAAACTCTCGATCCTATGACAAAAGTAATGCTTATTCACCCAAGCCGTGTAGAAAGCTTTAAGCTCATATGTGCAAATAACATAAATGACGCATGCATTATACCAGCATTCATTGCTATGACGATGCCTTACTTTAGACATATCTTGTGATTAGGAGCAATACTAGGGCAGTAAAATAATGATTCCACTTTATTTTATATGACCAAGGACAAAATTTGCATCATTTCAGACAAATATACCAATGTGCCCCTGCATATATTTACTCGTTTATATCACTGAGGATCTAATGCAGTTCGTATGCATGCTTTTGTAGGTTCATGAGGCCTGAAATCACTTTCCAGTCACAAGCAATTCATAAAGTTTTCAGCAATTCGACAAAGAGATCTTCACAAACAAAGCCGTCTCAAAGTGTATCTCATATTTAGCGAACAGTAAGGCAACTCCATGAAACGATGTAAAATCCTGTATGCGTTCCACGAACTCGAGTTAATTTTTATTTACTGTTTCAGTGCCCCGTAACGGAGCGATTGCTGTTCTTGTTCTGGCCTCGATCCTCCTAGTGGCTTGTGTCGGACTTATCGTTGCTTTGCTGCAAGCAAAACAGAGTGGCAAATGTAAATATAGTGTTTGCATACGCATAACGACACCTTTTGTAATGGAAACCTTATAGAATTTTTATGAATGTAGTACTGTACTACTGGGCTGGCGGATATGTAGTGAAAGTATAAGGTAGCTTGGCTTACTGTCACATTGTTCTCATCGTACATGATACGTCCTGTAAATGATACAGTAATGTGTTAAAACGTTTTGTTCATCTCCTTATTTACAAACAATTTAAAACCGTTACAACTTTATAATGTATTGGAAGAGATATATGAGTTTTTGCAATATAATGCACGATGAAAACACCAAATTGTATTGGTTTACGGTAAATTTAATTATTCGGAATTATATACAGAATGCTAAAGTATATTTTAGAATAATGTTCATGTGAGTATATGGCGTTATATATATATAACGTATATGTTTATACGTGTATAAAGTTTATCTGATGAAAAATACCTAATGAATAACTGTTGCCTATAGGCATAAAACACGCTGTCTTGTTGTCCATCGTCATCCATTTAATGACACTCGTTTCAATTTTAGGGCTTGTAGTAGTGACGTTGATAGCCTGTGCCTGTGACCTGACAGCCATCGTACTGATAGCAGTGTCACTCAGCAATGGTGAGGAAATGTCTTAAATCATACTGATCAAAACTGTTCACCTGAAAATTGTTGAATGAAATTATTTGCTTTAAACATGTATCCCGCTTTGTCTACGAGATAATCAAGTGACTAACAAAACTATGACTCTTAATACCATAATTAATATTTCACACCGAATTGGTATTTTAAATAAAATAACTAGGAAACGTTTACCTTTTTCCGCAAGTCAGACTGAATTTTGCAATTACACTTTTTTTATCAAGCACATGTATGTGGAGAACAACCATATGGAACACAAGTACAAGCGTGTCAAGTAAATACAAGTGAACGAGGAGACAATGTACCTGGAATGAGAACAGCGGGAGTGGTATTGTTTGTCGTCGCCCTTCTGGGGTTTATTCCTGCAGCGGTTTTTCATCTTAAGGTTGGTACTTGTTCAGAATTTCCTAGTTTTCTATTTGGCGGTTAGGTAAGAGAATCTTTCCTTAATCAGTACTTATCAAAAGTAAAACTGTTCTTTTAAAGAAGAAAATTCTCACGCAGCACACTGATTAAAACGCAAACTGATTACATAGTGTACACCAATACCTGCCGTTGAAGATTTAATTTCTTCATACCAGATATCTGATCAAGTGTTCCATTTTCTATATTTTTATTCTTTGGGGTTTTTCAGAACCGATGTGGAACTCGTCAGGTAAGAGAATTTTTCCCTAATCGACAGACCATACGTAAAACCAATCTTTCAATAAGATAATTCTCACCTAGCACACTGATTAAACTGCAAACTGATTACATAGTGTACACCAGTAACTGCCTCTGAAGTTTTCATTTCTTCATTCGATATATCTGATCAAGTGTCCATTTTTCTGTTTGTATTCTTTGGGGGTTTTTTTCAGAGGGAACTGAAAACGGTCAGGTAAGAGATTTTTTCCTTAATCGATAGGCCATAAATAAAACTGTTCTTTCAAAAAGAACGTTCTCACGCAGCACACTGATTAAAATGCAAACTGATTACATAGTGTACACCAATAACTGCTGTTGAAGACTTAATTTCTCCATTCCATATACATGACAAAGTGTTCGTTTTTCTATTTGTATTCTTTAGGGGGGGGGTTCAGAGCCGAAATGAAAACGGTGAGGTAAGTGAACTTTTCTTCAATCAATCGGCCATAAGTAAAACCGTTCTTTCAAAAAGAAAATTCTCACGCAGGACACTGATTAAAATGCAAACTGATTACATAGTGTACACCAATAACTGCTGTTGAAGATTTCATTTTTTCATTCCATATATCTGATCAGGTGTTCCTTTTTCTATTTGTATTCTTTGGGGGGGGGGGGGTTCAGAACCGAAGTGAAAACGATGAGGTGAGAAAATTTTTCCTTAATCAATCGGCCATAAGTAAAGCCGCTCTTTTGAATAAGAAAATTCTCACGCAGCACACTGATTAAAATGCAAAATTTCATTTCTTCATTCCACATATCTGATCAAGTGTTCGTTTTTCTATTTGTGTTCTTTGGTTTTTTTTTTTCAGAACCGAGGTGGGACCGGTAAGGTAAGAGAGTTTTTCCTTAATCGATAGGCCATAAGTAAACCGTTCGTTCAAAACGAAAATTCTCACGCAGCACACTGATTAAAATGCAGACTGATTACATAGGGTACACCAATAACTGCTGTTGAAGATTTAATTTCTTCATTCCATATATCTGATCAAGTGCTCGTTATTCTATTTGTATTTTGGGTTTTTTTTTTCAGAATGGAAGTGAAAATATCAGCATGAGTTGAAAATCCCTCGGAGGTTGTATCCAGGAATGAAAGGACTAACATAAGAGCTGTTCCTTTGTTAGTTTCAGCTTATGACATTTGTTTGCATGCACGCGGTAAAGAAATTGGGATGATGCTTCAAGGAGAGAAAAACCTACAAATGACGCAAAAATCAGATGTAAGAGCCTCAAAACTTATTTGTGAATATGGTCTTTAATATTTTTTTATTATTTTTTTTTAAAGGAGGAAAAGGTATTTGAAAATATTTTTGTATGGTGAGTATTTGGAAACAACTTTTGGTATTTATCGTCGTATAATAATAAGTAAGGATGTGATGCATGTCTAATGAATTTATTTGAATGTAAATTTGTTGTTTATATCCAAGCATACGCATTTAACCCGAATTAAGATAATATTTACGAACACATTAATAATATAAGTATGACCCATATCCAGGTTCAACACATTTGTTAGCTAAAAGGACAAATTCTAGCGCAAAATTATTTATTAAACCTCTTTTTATTAATAATATTATTACAGAAAGACTATATATAACAAAAAGTAGTCACAAATAGCCACCATACAAATATTGATTTCCAGGTGTCTTTTTTCTTTAAGGAGAATTCCAAAAAATGTTGAAGACAATATTTACAACTAACTTTTCCCACTCTTTCATCTGACGTTTATGTAATATTTATGCTTTCTTCACCTTTAAGACAATATTCTGTATGTTAGCAGCGGTAAACACCATAGGCAGAAAACTTCAATAACTTGGTTTTTAACTGTGAACAAGGACCCTGAATTTACTTTTAAGACGAGTGTCTTATATACCTTATTGTTGTATTTGGAGTCCCGTCGTACACAATATCATCTGCGCCTATTGTGATTCAGTCCTTGCCCTCTGGGATTATAACTGTCCCAGTTTTTATCTGTGATACATGTATAGCGGCCTGCTGCAATGGGTCACTAGTGGGGAATCGTACAACTACACTCTGCGTAGAATACAGGTGATGGTGGAGTTGATGTAAACGTATCATTCTGCGCTTAAGATGAGCGCAAGTTCAGACATTGAAAATGTCAAGGTGTTGTGTATGTAAGATAATGAAGCGATCATGTTTACTACAGAATGGTTGACCACTGTATTGCGAGACTGTTATTTAAGCACATTGATTCACTTGTAGGGATTTCCATGTCACTACAGCCAGGTCTAAAGTATACGTTTACATGATTTGTACCACATGTATTGTGTCCTAATAGTGTGTGAAGATCTGAACGCCATTGTCCAATGCACTGTGATGACACAAGGCTACAGTCGCTGTGCATGTCTCGTCTATAGCAAGAATCGCTTTAGTTATAAAATTATGCCCAGATCAAGTGTATGTCATGTTAATATCTCGGAAATAGAGTAGTGCGCGCAGTGTCTGTGCGCAGATATCCGCATTATTTTTACTTATATAAACAGTGCGGGGTGAATACTATCATCGATCATGGAAGTTTCTGAAAACCATGTATTAGAAGTTCTTGTAGAGCTTCTGGAGGAATACGTGTATTGAATATATATGAAAATCTGTACAATCAGTAAATCCAGTTTGATTGTTATTAAGTTAGATCGCTTTTTATATGTAGTAAATGGAGTAGAAGGAACAGAAAACTTGAGGAATGCGTTTGGCTACATGTATTTGTTTTATTTTTATTCAGCTTTTTGCCACGGTATTACAGAGTAAATATTTCTATACAATACGATACAATGACACGCATATTTAACCAACTGCAGACGTAGGTGCATATGCTCGAGTATTCATCCATCTGTTTAACACTGGTTTTTATTAATTTTCATAAAATAAATTATGAGTGTTTTCACGTTTGTAGTGATTGATGTGCAGAAATTCTTTGTTTGTCTTCGATTTGTCTATAATAAAATCACATTTAAAAAGAACACTGTTAAGCTTATTATTGCTTGCAGTTCTATTCATGGACACAACAATGTCTGATTTTTAGCTACATACAGTTTCCTAGTATGGTTTCGGAATACCATAGAAACATCAAAGACAACTCTGGCTTGTGTTACAAACCAGCCCTGCAACAACATACAAGGTATATAGTAAGGAACACTTTCCTCAGTCAGGTCACATCGGCTGGATGTCCTCAATTCAAAGTGTTCGTAGAAAGCAATAATGGAGTTCTGGGAAAGGAGGCAAGTTATATTTACGTCTCTATCAGCATATAACGTGGCCTGACCTATTTCGCTTTGGCCTCTTTTGAAACGTACCCGTGTGTAGGTAATGCCTTTCATGACTGCGGTGTGTTAAAATACACAGCTAACCCTGTCCCTATGTTGTGACGAGAACTCGGCTGTCGTTTCAAGTCGGTGTAGTCATAGTAACAGTCAATTCGAGTCCAGGGATAAGTGAGAGTCTTTGTTCAGACTACCTGGGTTTAAGCCCACAACCTTTTGTTACGGACGATCAATACGCCGTTTCAGGTTTCATAACCTTGCGTCTAAGCTTCAATCCTAACCCACACCAAAGCAAAAGGTATCTCTGCCACCTGTCTTGACCTCACTAGAGGACATTGGAACATAGTCCACGCTACGTTGATTCGGTAAAGAGCGTCAGGAATTGTACGCATAGCCACAATGCACTCACGACGGTATTATAGCGCTTATGTGATACCATGAAGTCCATGGTCCACTAAACTCAATACGCCAAGTTTTATGCGGGTTATAGTATGTAGTCAGATTAGATTACATTTTCCCCTGGATCGTCCCATTTGGTTGCAACGCAGAGGTATTCGTGACGTGTATGAGAATACCCCCAAAGTAAATGAGTATTGTTGATTTGTCCGTTTATCTGAATGCCTGTTCTTCCTTTTTAACTTTGCTGAGACTCATCCAGAGTTCCAGATCATCAGCACATACAGGTAGATGGAATATTTTAGGAAACTTGGATATTTACACAGATATAAGAGAGCTTGAAAATAAAATTTTGTTCAGTGTCGATTACAAAGGGCGGAAAAATACAAAATATCCGATGGAAATTTGACTGCTCGGCAAACAATGTGAGCACCGTCTCCAGATTTCGCACGGGATTGTGTATTACACTATTAATGTGTCTCGCATTACATTTCACAAATTTAGTTCTGATAGTGTTGGGTGTAATTGTGAACCAGATGGACCCGTATTCATGAATATTTTACTCACAAGACGAAGATAATGTATGTTTGCCTATGCAGGAAGCTACATGTAGACAGATCCCCTAAAATACGTATTGATATGTATTTATTTGGTTAGTGTTTTACGACGTACTTAAGGATATTTCCAGCATTGTGGTAGAAGAAAGCAGATAGGAAGTCATTATATAAAAGACTAGAGCACAGAGAATAAAACCAGAGCAGCAACGACAGTGTTATACTTGGCAAATGGTCACACGTTACCGTTGAAATCCTGTCTCCAGCTAAATTACCTCAGTTATAGGGTTTATACTAACTGTCCCGTGTAGCGCCATGGCTTAGGCAGAATAAGTTAAAACAATTACAGTGATGTTAAATGCAATTTATTAGACATCACTGGTCTAGAATTACTCGAAGTACTGTGTTGTCATCAGATTTAACACATGTATTCACAATAACATGACAGCAATGGACAGGACCAGGCCTGGCGATGCTTAGTCCACCAGCAATATCTCAGTTTGTGCTGGAATACATTATAAAAGACTACAGCACAGATAATAAAACCAGGTACAAGGACGACAGTGTGACAGTTGGCAAATGCTCACACGTTACCGGTGAAATCCGGCCTCTTGCCAATTTACCTCATTTAGGTGTTGTTCTAACTGTTCATGCACGCGTTCAAGAAGTAACAACCTACACTACGCGCTCTTTAGCAACATGGCTTAAGCAGAATTTGGTAAAAATAGAGTGATGTTACCACGCGTCTTCGTCTGGTTAAATGTTTCCAATATTCGATAAGCACTCTCTGCTGTTGTTGATATCTAAATATCTATGGCTGGTTAGACTGGATTTCCAGAGCAGCCAAACCACAGTGCGGCAACTGTGGTGCAACATTACTGTATATGGTTTGAAAACATTCTTATCTTTTCTCACAATGGATAACTCAGTTCAAAACAATATATTTTTAACGTCTTCAATCTAAGCGTCAAGACTGACATTAATAATTCTCTCGTGAATCATCTAGAATTCCCTAAGGAACGTGTAAGTAACAATGTATAAACAGCAAACACAGTAATACTCATATTCAGTATAGTACAAACCTACATTTTCCCAAAAGTAAAAGTTAAAAGAATGTAGTATGTTATTTTCCTTCAATATCCATTATCTTTCATAATTTGTGTATTGAGCATTCAATGAAGTCTTTTTGAGCAAAGTTATCAAAGAAACGGTGGACCGACTGTGCAAAGGTTACTGTACGAATAACCCTACAGGTAGATGTTCTCATCTCCGTATATGACGATGGGTTAATTATATTCATGCTTTGTTGCAGACAAATTAATGCTATGGGGGGGGGGGGGGCTCCGTGGCTCAATTGGTTTCCGCGCCAGCGCAATGCAATGAGTCTCTCATCAATGCCATTGCTGTGAGTTCTAGTCCAGTTTATGCTGGCTTCCTCTCCGGCCGTACGTGGAATATCTGCCAGCAACCTGCCGATGACCGTGGATTTCCTCCCACCATACCGCTGGCCGCCATCGTATAAGTGAAAAATTCTTGAATACGGCGTACAGCAAAAATCATATTCATAAATAAATAAAGCTATAGGAATGTTGAAATAATTCTCCACTAATGGCTTGGGTGCTCGGAAGTAGAATCTTCACTCAGGAATAGGCCACATGTATAGGCCGGAACATGATCGAAATCTAACAGTGTGTTGACAACAGCTCGAACAGGCATCTATCATACATAGGGTTTATATGGGTGTGGCACTTCTCCTACTGCTCGGAGGATCTGTCTCTTTAGAGATATGGGCGCATAAGGAAAATCCCCATTTACCGGTCCACGCAAAGAGATGCCGGTGAGGAACGAGCATTAATTGGTTAGTGGCCCAAATGACCTCTGAGGAATAGAAGTTGCTGCGCATAAACTGACGTGTTTATGTATGTTAACAGATCATTTTAAGACTAATTTAATTTCTGCTGTACGTCGTACAAATGTGTGCAATAGCCGACATCCCGTACAATAATAGAAATGACACTATGGAGCTGCTTTCTGTGTGTTCTAATGCATAAACCATTGCCAAATATATGTAATATAATGTAATGACATCTAAATAATTGGGTGAAGGTTTACTTATATTGTATGACATAACAAAGATTTTGCATGGAAGTGAGTTTCGAAGGTTGCTTTAAATGAGAATTAACTACGTACTTTTCCTTTATGAGTAAACGAAAGTTAACGCCCGTGATAGACTTGGGATACACATAGCTGGGAGATGTGACACAGCTGAGAGTATAACAGCAGGCAGTAATGTTCAGCCACTGCGACCTATATAGTGAGCACCACTATACGCCCTAGACTCTCGACTCACCTACATTTAGGTCACGCATCGAATTCCAGTGGTGTGTTCTGAGGACAGACAATTCGACGAATCGCATACATTATGTAGATAAATCAATATTAGCAACCTGGAACGTGCAGGGGAATCCCCTGCGTAATTTCACGGCTACAGAATATTTGCCTCGGGTCATGAAACAGAACAACACGTTTGGAAAATCCAAGCTGAGTCAACAAATATTTCAGCAAACAACTGCGTTAACGAAACCCTACAGTTGTTATGTTTGGCCTTGCTACCATGGTTTTGGTGAATGATCTTTGCCTTGGAAATAACCTATGCCCAATGCAGTGGGTCGTGACAGGGCGGAGTTTTACAGGTACAAGTACATTTAGATGTTCCCACAAAGCCTTGCACAATGTCTCAGCAGTTGTTCGTTGATTAAGGAAGGAGCACACTATGGGCAACAGCCTAACATATATCGATAACGTTCTGCACAAGCTGTGACAGGTTGCATTTACTACAGAACTAAAGGAGCAAAACTGCGACCTCATGGTATTTCTCATATGAGCGAATAATGTCTTAAATAAAGTAGACTCCTATAATCCCAAACTAAACGTCGTTACAAAATATCTACCCTTAGTTTCACATTTATCAACACTACCTGCACATTGTTATCATTTAGAATTTCTTTCTTGTTTTACTATGTGAACTTATTTCTAAGGCGGGTCATACAGACCCTTTGAATTCATGCAATTCGTGCTGAGTATATCTAAAATTTGGAAACCAAACCGACATTCGTATACCGGCCGTCACGGGTAAATGGGCGCTTCGGGCCAATAATCGCAAGACCAGTTTCCGAAAACGACAAATAACACAAAACCTGAAAGAACTAAGAAATTACATAAATACAAAATTAGGACAATTAGGACATGCTAGGATGGTTTAAATTGTTTCAATATGAACACATATACATGTATAGTATGATTGCTAAGAAACGTTTCGAGAGCACCGATATTAAAGGACATGCCTAAAGTAGGCTTTGTCGCTTTGCTATGTAAAATGTGTTAGACAATCCATTTTTCTTGCCTGTCTTCAAAATGATTTATACATATATGAAAACATGTAGAGTGAACTAAGAACGTTCTGCGAGTAATGGACGAATTCTCAAATGCTAAAATTGATATCAATATGAATATATATATTTTAAGTACAGTTTTGCACATGGTAACATCATGATACGTAATAGTTGCGCAAACTCGTTGGCCGTTATTGAATCATACAGCAGAGTTTATGTGGTGACATAAATATTAAATTTTCTTCAGTGAATACGAAATAGATCAATACTATACATCTCATGCTTGTGTTGACATCAGAAGTACTTTGAAAGTTCCGTGTCGTTACCATGGGACGATATGTAACCAGGTGACGATCGATTTGTTTCTTTGTTTCTAAGCAGCGCCTGGTTCAGTGTTTGACCTAGATCCCCACGCAACAGACAGGCCCATCGTGACCAATGTATTGATTACATATGGCGTTAGAAGTATTAGCCAATGGCACTACAGCCTCAACCAGGAAGAAAAATGTGGCTAAATTGCCGAACTCCGCGACAGATTTTCAAGAACTTCGAGAAAGATAGGTCGTCGACTATCTGTTGTCAGCCTCCCCCCCCCCCCCCGCTCCTCTCCACCTGCTGACAGATGACCTTCACATCTATATAGGACAGGTAGATAATATGACACAAAAGGCTAAACGATATGTGGAAAAACCTGTCGCGTTTTGCCCGGTACAGCATGTTTTGCTGGGCAATATATATCCATAGTGAAAAGCTGTTTATTTAGATAAAAAGTATGAAGCTAAAATATTCAAACAAATTTGCACCGTTTATATTTCCTCCGTTGCAAACATTACCTACACTGACTTTATCATGAAAGATAGATATATATATATATACCACAGCGGTCTGTATGCTCAGTACGATTTTCCAGAAGAGGTAATTACATACACATTTCTTTTTCACAATGAGTGTATTTCTTGGGATATTGCTATTTTCTTTCATGTCAATAATAGTGACCTGTAAGCTATTGCTTTGAAGAGTATAACCCAGACCACTTTGTGTTTGTTGTTTGAAAGGATTAGCAATTGTTTTAACCCTCATCAGTAACGCTATACGCATGCCGGAATATTCTGATTGTAAGCATCAAATCCGATATTCATATACCAGTTCTGAGCTGACAAAGAGCTAGCCCGGTTTATAACGACATCATCCAGGCGTTAGGTCTTTAGCGCATCTGAACTCCGGGGCTTTTCAGTATGACAATATCTAATCTCAATATCTCTTACCAGCGCCTTCACTGACACTTGAAATGAATAACTCTAAAAAGCGAAGTATCCAAGTCTTAGTTCAAACCGTCAACCTGTAAAACATTATCTAAAGTCAAATTCTAAAAGACAAGTTTCATTTGTAAAACTAGCATCACAGGTTGTTAATAAACTGTTCATTATTGTAATGAAACATGGTTACTTGGTGCCAGTGGTAGAGCATTAGGGTGTGAAGACACACCCTAATAAAAACATCATAAAACATCCAGATAACATTAAATGCACAATAAAAACGATGTAACAGAAGCAACAGGAGTTAAAGTTCGAAAACCAAATGCTATAGCCATTTGGAAAGAATATCGTCATATGAAGGAATCGTCAAGTGAGGAATTTTGAGACATGCAAAAGGCTGGTTTGTGTATAAATACGCTTCTAATTAACAGGACCACACGGATACGCTGTTATACTAAATTTATATACGTCTTTCTTGTGCAAATACAGTCACATGCAGGGCGTGTTGTTTAGCATACTCAAGGAGCCGATTTCTGCTTCTCTGCTGAAATGATCGTACTTTTGCACCAACAAATGTAAGTAAACTATTAAAATGTATCAAAGTTCGTCCGTTGATAACCCTAGTGAATAATAAAGAAGGAATGGTAAAGCGGTTAATTACCAGGTTTAATAAAATAATGATTTAAATCCGTGTCTTGTAATACTTTCTCACGTTACCAATAAAAACGATCCCTTGAAATGCACATTTTCCGTATACCTTCACTGGTCCAAGTAGTAAGTGAGCAAGATCGCTTAAAAGTGGTCGTTTAATTTTGTGTTCATTTGTAGGGCTTCCATAGTTACATATGTTACCACGGTTTTAATGACAATTTGCAAGTGGGCGTTTTCAACACATTATTTATTTATTTGTTTGATCGGCGTTTTACCTCGTAGTCAAGAATATTTCACTTATACGACAGCGGTCAGCATTATGGTGGGAGGAAACCGGGCAGTGCCCGGGGAAATCCACCACCATCCGCAGGTTGCTGGCATATATATATATATATATTCATTTATTTGATTGCTATTTTACGCCATACTCAAGAATATTTCACTTATACTACGGCGGCGAGCATTATGGTGGGAGGAAACCGGGCAGAGCCCGCCTGGGAAACCCATGGTCATCGGCAGGTCGGCATATATCAGAATATATATAGATTACGTCTACTAAATCAGTTTTAATTACTTCCTTCAAAAGATTTAAAAACTGTGAACTGTACAACGCGGAAAATGTTGCGGAAAAGGACACGATGTGGAAAAACACTATGGCATGATATTTTAATGTGATGTTCCAGGTGACTGAGTATGCAAGAGGCGTTGTGCCTTAAACGGGGAAGAAGGTCAAACTTTATCAAATTTTAAAAAAATAAGGAAATAAAATAAACACTTTAGGATAAAACCCGATCCTTTTCGATACATATATGTGGTGACACACTGTGAGAGAAAAGACCGACTTCTGGCCTACATGTTAAAGATCAATAACCCCACCTTAATGACTAATAGCTGACTCGAATGGTGGTCTTAAACATTTCTCCCTAAGTTACATTCTTCTTCTTGTAGATCTGGTGAGAAAATATCACTGTCATGCAATTTCTCACAAGGTTTATATCTTCTGAAATCAGTCCACAGGTGTACAGTCAAAAGAACGCAAGGGCGTGGTTCAGTGTGAAGTTTTTGTAGGAGAACTCTTCATTTACATTACCCTCAACTTAAATCTTGTCAGCTTTAACATTTCCACCCATAATCAGTTCAAGTCCTAGCTTTACACATAATAAACCTCGTCACTATACGTATATTTATATAGCATGCTGAATCATCCGCCATCTTGTTGTTGTACAATATGCCTGTATAGCCCAGATGTACTGGCAGGTAAAGACAGCCCCAAATGCCGAACTGTTAGGCTAGTTTTTGCTGAAACCTCCGATATGTAGTTCATGTTTACCACCACGTCTGCCAGGTGTCATGGACTATGACCTTACCTTTGATACGACTATAAACTGCAAGGCTCACTTTTCCAATTTTCAACGGTTGGGCACATTTATTAGTAGGTTAACCTGATAGACCAGTAGACATCGAGATGTGTTTGGTCTTGAAATAAATAGATGTATGCTTATTTACTGAATACATCGGCCAGGGTGAAGCGGGTTATCTCCCTAAAGCTGCGCTATACCTTGGATAGCCTGTCTAGTAGAGTTATTTAGGTCATTGTGTAGAATCTAGTATAGCTGCCATCACAAAAACTGTTATGCGGTTCTTGGATTATTGTAGACACCAGTGGGCCTTTAGTGTTGGCTATTTCATAACATGAAGAATACGCAATAATTTATCTGCACGTAATAAATAAACACTAAATTTATAAAGCTTCATAACATACATGGCTTTGCATCTTGTCATAACTTATACATGCGGCTTTTTCTCTGCGCATGCATTATGGAGGCAACTTTAATACAGTGAAAAATAATAACGTTATACTCCAGAAAGTACTCCGGACGATACGTGTATTTTGTGTTAATGGAGATTGCTGTGTCACTGCAAACGTCATTAAAATGTAATGAGTTATAACAGAAGGGAGTGCCGTAGTCAGTCGATCAATAATGTCCACATCATCGAACTTTGTTTACCGTGTTACCTCACTTGGACATATTTTGCGTCACCTATGTACAGCACACGTGATTACAACCAGGAAGGTATCCATGACAACCGCATGACCCTTTAGTATTATTTTTCTGACGCCGAGTTTACACATATTAACCACTCATTGAAATCACGGAAGAAAGACACGGTATTATTCACAAATTGTTTACAAAAACCGCCTTTCAGAGCAAAACGGTTCTTCCTGGTTCTTACAATCACCTTTGACTCCACTTACTAAGTAATATGATTATCGTGTTGCCCTGTCGAGGGAAATCCCGTGTCATTTTTCCTCCTCAAATGTTTATCAGCTTTGCTAGCAGAACGTCATGTGCATGTATGCATTCCAAAATGGCTGCCGCGTATACGAGTGGGTTTTCACATAAAACAGGGTAACGGATGCCCTTTTGTAAAAGGCAAATACGACAGCAGTGTCATACTTTGGGATACACTGAGCTGGGTTTGTTTTAAGGAACCCAAAATTTATTTGAAAAGCTACCACGGCACTACACCGAATGCACTACTAGCAAAATGTGTTGGTCGCCATATTTGCAGCATACCTAGGGATGTCATAAATGGCTGAAAATAATTCAATTTGCACGATATTTTCCATGGTTTCGGTACAAACACAAAATATTGCCATATATGATAGTGTACCACATGATCACATCACAGTGTTGCTTTTTGAGGTCCTACTTGTATTAACCCAAACTCCCTCGGGTTTTATAAGTCGTAGAATGCACCACTCTTAGCCGTAAAGTGCGGGACATGGGCTAGTTTGTTACACAAGGATATCCTATATCTGACAGGGGGTAAGCCGAGGACAAGGTTATAGGTGGAGGTAAACAGGCAGAGTCCGGAGAAAATCACCAATATTGGAGGTAAACCTCCCAATTTTAAGCCGACAATTCATATTTAGCACTCTCAAACCAATGAGAAATAAATTTCAAACACACTACAAATACCATGGGATATACACCCTTTGTTGCTGATCTATACTCCCTTCTTACAGAGCTGAAGTTGAGCCATTCCGTCAATGGTTAATTATCGTTAACAGATAACCACCTCCAATAATATATTTTCTTTCCAAATTTTAATAAAACAGAAGCTTATTCAACAAATACATACAATGACATTGTGAACTACTAAGGCCTATTTCCACAGCAAAATCATCACTGCTTATGTTTACTAGGGTTGTCTCCCCTGAATGTATTTCTTTTAAAGGTAAAACGCAATAATAGCTGATGTCGCAAGCAAGATACTAAACGCACATTGAAAGTTGTATAGTTCGGGTCCAAATCAGATCAGGGGCTTGGTTTTGATTACATGTAACTGTTCATAAAATACGAATTTAATGGCGTTATACAACAGATATTTTAATTATAGATGGCTTGCAAGAATTTTTCGTCAACGAAGATGCATTAAATCAGCGCCACCGTTTATCAGCAAAATTATTATTTAACACCTATCACTAAACAGTTTGAATGTTTCCATTCACACTGGGGGTGAACCGTTGAATAAAATAATCGATGAATGGTTTATTATACCTGTTGATGTAAGTGTTTAAAGATGACAACTTAGACCGCCTCTAGCACCACGAATTAAGCAGAAGAGGGCAAGTGAAGGGCATAGTGTAAAGTTCACACAGCACTCCTAACTGGCAGAGCGTTACCGTTGTATTTTATTACAAACCATATGTAGTAATAGAGTTTATTTCATTTTGGAGACGTTGAGGGTCGTGCACTATTCGTTTTTGGACAACAGTACAAATGTTCGTGCTCATAACATATGCAGAGTAAAATCCATTTACATTTTTGACCAATGTAATGAACATCAGTATGTTTTAATAACGTCTACTATAGAGGTAATTATGGTATATTAGACTTCTATATTTCAAGTTTCCCTTTGCATTGTTTCCATGTGATTGTTTATTAAATGGGATGCCAACACATTTAGAAAAATTCCAGATCAGCCACGTCTAATAAATTGAAATTGACATCACTGCATATCTTTTTTGTGCTGAATTCGCCTAACGCCATGGTGTTAGAATAACACCCTAAGTAAAGTAAACCGAAAAGACAACGTATTACACCAACTATCACATTGTCGTCGCTACTCGGGTTTTGTTGACTGTGCTTCAGCCCTTTGCGTTATATTTGCCGCAATTGATATAGACCTTGATATGGACGTTATAGTCAGGGGATATGGATGGTATTTTCTTACTGTATTCTTAAGGCTTAACACCGTGTAAAGGATGTATAAACATCCGTGTTGTATAAGCACCATTGCTTACGCTGTCGTGGTGCTGAGCATGTGTTAGCGCTGGCGGTTTGTTTGTATTTCTCTGTGTGTGTGTGTGTGTGTGTGTTAATTTATCACATCAACTTTAAGTGTATGTGGAAACTAGGCAAACTTTGCCTGAAATGGCTGACAAGCTCTTTACTTCATTAACTTTTGGGTGTTACTCTGTGTGGTTACAGTCAAGCACGAATCTCCCTGCAGTGCTCTAGGGATGCGGGCAGTCGCCGGGTCCTGCTGAGTTTACGATGCTTTTCTTTTACCTACAGTAATATTTTATGTCAACTTTCATATCTAGATTATAAACATGTCATGCACGTGATTACATGTCCCATAATTATTCCCCTGCAAAACGGAAGAAATCTACACCGATCAGCATGGGGAGGAAATGCGATGGGACGCATGACAAATGAATTCAGTGCTAATATGCCAAAGACTCTTTTCAGCATACTGATGGCGAACAGACTTTTTTTTACTTAAAGTTCACTCGATATCCCTTGCCCACCTCCAATATGACTTTTGTCCCAAGGGGAAAGGGAAACCAACATAAATTGCTAAAGGGAAACATTCTTACAGCAATACAAGAAATCAGTGGACAGGGATCATGATCAAGTCTCGTAAAGAAGCACCGCAACGTTTCTGTTGACGAGAGTTTGCCCGAGAGGGTTATAAAGCGCTACAATGATCTACAGGATCATGAAGGTGTCTTAGACTTAGATCAGACTTAGCCTTAACTGATCTTATTACATTATAGATTTGGACTTCAATTATAGGGTTCATTTTTGGCATAAAAGTTTAAGGTAACACTTAATATTAAGACTCCTTTAGGTAAGTCATAATTTCAACACGGTAAACTGTTTTTAAGATAAAACGAAGTCTCAGTGAAGTCTCAGAGTGTTTTATGACCCTGAAGTCTGATGTTTTACCATATTATATCTGATATATTTACCAAAATTGGTACAACCATTGTGTTTTCTACAACGTAAGATTTCAACGAAAAACTCACTGTATAGTCGGTGGCCCAGCTCATGAGAGTAGTCTCCCTTGAAACTGATTTGGTTAATTGGCCTTTAACTCCTTTCACAATGAATCCAAACGTAATGCAAAGTTTAGTTACAAGTGGAAAATGCAAGGGGTGTGGGAAAACTGGCGATTACAAGTATTCCATGTAAATCCTATATCGCTGTCATGTTTTTTGCCAGATATATTCGATTATGCTATAAAGACACCTCAATCTGCCGACGGTCTTTTTCGGTACCCTGCCAGGCTTTCACCCACCAAATGAATGCTGGCCCTTGTCATATAACGTATTTATTTGATTTACTTGATTTATTTGATAGGTGTTTTACGCCATACTCAAGAATATTTCACTTATACGACGGCGGCCAGCATTATGGAGGAAACCGGGCAGAGGCTGGTGGAAACCTACGACCATCCGCAGGTTGCTGGCAGACCTTCCCAGACACTGCCGGCGAGGAAGGCAACATGAGCTGGACTTGAACTTACAGCGACCGCATTGATGGGAGACTCCTGTGTCATGTTGTATAACTGAAATATTATTGAGTACGGCGTAAAACATTAACCAAATAAGTAAGTATGAAAACACCGAATGTCATAATGTGGCAATATGGAAATCCTATTGGATGTATTCCTGTGAGGAACGTTAGAGCAGTTAGTTCTGGATACATTTCTTAGCGATTGTGAGGCCAATTGTAACAGTGGCACTGGTGTTTGGGGAATTGACTTTTGATATGGTGTAGCCGGTTGACGGCCTAAACTCTTATTTGGCTACATATATTACACTTTGGAATATTAACAATTTGACGATTGACGAAGAAATTGTTTTATATGCATAGAGTTACCTAGAAATTGGCGTCAAAGGTGGTTCTCGCGCGAAAAACCTAGAGGAACTATTGTGACGAGGATATTGTGATTAGTGAAAGAGGTGAGGTGGTAAGGCGAGGAATTTGGCAAACGGCTAATGGATCACATAAGTTCAAAAGTAATATTTTCTGACATTTTTTATTGTTGCATTATATTTACATAATATATGTGTGTATTTGTGCTTGCAATGAAGTGTTAACTTTGGTATTGTTATGGATCTTTTAGCCAACTGAAAGTGTCCCCATGTTCATATCAGTCATTTTGATGCAAATTTACAGGGCTTTCTAGTCCTGATCTAAGGACGAAGGAAGAGTCCCCATTACACAATTTTCACAGGGCTTGCATTTTAGTATTTCCAACTTTTGTCCCAAAGCTCTGCGGGGCACGACTTCCTTCAAGATTAAACAATAATTTGTATTTGATTTACGAGAATCTTTGACCCACTGGTGTTGTTGATGAAATAAATGGTCATTTGACATGCATTGGGGGCTGTCGTTTACTAGTTACCAAGTATAACCATTCATGTTATAGTTTGCACGGAGAGATCGTGCAGTAATATACATGTTAATGTTTAAGTGATGTATATAATTTAATTAATAATGATTCCAGAAATATTTATGTCTACAACACAAACAATATCACACCTACTTGGGTGTGGACTTTAGACCTCTTTGTCCAAAAAACGGAAACAAAAGTCGTATGAGTTTAACCCATCTACTCTAGTGATTCTGAACAAGTACATGTAGGAAACCTTTAGATTCAAAGCAAGTGGGACCTTGGTAACAGTACTCCTGATGTATATGGAAAACATTTCCCGACAAGAGGGCATATGGAGGATAGATGGTAAAGCTGCTTTAATTATTTATTTGACTATTTTGTTACACATGTACCCACACATGACCCTGGGTACATGTGCGGAGGAAGTTTATTGGTACCTGTAGAGGGGATCAGAGTCTGATAAACAGGATCAATTAAGCAAATTGTTAGATAATAGAATGTGACGCTCTAGGTCACTGAGCAAGCGAAACTCTCTTTGATACAATGGGGTGTCTATCCAAGAGAAGTTTGCTCTGGTCAAATTATGTTGCTGATTCAAGGCCGGGGATGAGACTCCGTGAGACTATATACAATCTCTATATACCGCATGCACTGTCACATCCTCAATTCATAATACTGACCGCCATGGTGCAAGAGAACATTTCTAGTGTCTGGCATTATAAACGTACGCGACTCAATCAGCGCACGGTTATAGTTATACTCGACGGCACACTTACTTATTGGGTGGATAAGACCATTAGAGTTGTCTCCCTTGAAAATGAAAGCAAACGTAATTCTCACTTGGTCACGGGTGTATGTGGAGATATATACATCGTATTGAATAAAGCCTTACAGTTATGAACAGTTCTTGTCAAACTGTAACTAAGGTACATGTTTTGATTAGTGACAAACACGCGTTGTACACTGAATAAATTTATTCGTCTGGAGCATCCATTGTGTGTGAAAAAATTGTCGGCACTAAAGGCAAACTAGCTAACATGTTAATATCTTCAGCTAGGATTCCTGGTATTTTACATGGATGTTATTACCATTAAAAATTCTCTTTTGTGCAACGTGCGAAGAATGGAATCTATGGTCGACTTACATATTGTCAGTGTTGGATCCAGGAATTTTTCCCGGGTCCTTATTTTTTTTTAAATTCTTGTCAGGCGTCAGCGAGACAAAACGGATCTGCGTTTGTACAAGCAAATGTGACATGTCAGATCACGCCCACAAAACTCACGATCAAAGGTCATTTATGTGTCCGAGTTATGTCATGACCTCCCAAAAGTCTGCCCATTTCTCTGTCTGTACCCTTGTGGGCATCATCTTCTCCAGGCCATATCTTCTCAGGAACTTATGCTTTTCACAAACAAGACAAATGTTCATTATGTCTAGGGCCTGTATCATAACCTACACCTCTTCACTTTGCTGCTCCAATAGAGGTAGCAAACCCAAACAAGGTGCTGTGAGCGTATGTAGCGGCCGTTAACCGGTGCCCTATTTTTCAAATTTGGCCTTATTGAATTTTTACAAGGACACTCTGTATCCATCCCTGATTGGACATTAATTCCTATATGACTACCAATAATCAAAAAATTCATGACTGACTATGTTGCATACTATTTTTTTTATAACCATACTCATGCACAGTTTTTCTTAGATGCGCTAAGGCTATTCTAGAGAAAGATTCGTAAACTACTTTCGTTTATTTCAGCGAGGTATAGAAATGTCGGAAGTGCGGCTTTGTTGGCTAGATATTGGAAATGTACGGGGGAAAATGCTATTGCATTAATTCAATAAGTGTTATTTGGTTATTGTACTATGGCGAATGACAGCACGGACTCAAAGAAAAGAGAGTTGAAAGACTGATATGCGAAGCTCATCCTCTCAGGCGATAAATCTGAAAGATATTTCTCAAAGAAAAACTTACTTAGCCCAAAGTTGTGCGTATAATTAAATATACGAAAATAAAATTATAACACACAAGAATGGAATTATTATCTTGTAACGATCTTCATTTTCTTTCCTACAATAATGCCACACAGACCGAAAGCAGTGACAAAGCCAATTTTATCTAATTTATCAGCAATTTCTACGTAAATTTGTTCATTCAGTAACCGAAAAGCTCCGTAGAAGATGCCTCGTTTATTTTTCTGGCGTTTATCCTGCCTTCTCTGTTGTTATCATATGCACCGTACATGTACTTAATATGTACTTCCGTGTTGCAAACTTGTTTCGAGAAGTTCAATAAAAAAAAATGCATTTCATACATGTGTACATGGTGCAAATTTTCGAATTCTACAAACGATATACATGATTTAGCCTTCGTCCCATGTCCATCCCATTCCACTGTATGCATGCCATTTTATTACCACGACAGTCACCCATTCTGAAGATCACAACTGTCACAGTGTATTAAATCGTCAAGCACGTCATTCGTGTACCACTCGATATACACGTACATGGATAATTTGAAGGTCGAATGCAAATACAGTTATCTCACTCTCGCTTTGAAAGGAAGTTTTCATAAAAATACCATGTGGTGTAATAAACATTGATGTTTACACTCCCCTAGAGCGGGATTTACCGGAACTGGATACAAATAATACAGATCACCAGAGATCCTGAATGGTCTGTCCATATTTGCCAACAAAAGTGTTCTATTAACTGTAGAATTTACAAAAATTTATATTTGATTGAGTATCCTTGATGCACTGGTTTTTAATCATTAATTCGTGACGTATATAACCGGGGTGGGGACAAGGCTGGCTTGCTTGCGATTTAATAATCTTCATTAGGTTTCTCTGGATTTCGTTTGGACTCGTCTCACTCCAATATGTGACAGTCGTCAAGGCTATACAACCAGGAAGGGTAACAGATACAAGCATGGATCTGTACATGTGCATGTAGTTAAAACCTTCTTACATCTTCAAACAGTGTTTAAATGGTATTACCCAAGGGGGCATCACGTAACCATTGTGTACACATACAAAAAATAGAATTATACATCTAAGAAAAACTCGATGGAGTCGTCACCATATTTGATCTGGGCTACGCAATTCGTATTGACAGAGTGGCGCCTTACCCTGTCAGACATAGACGAAGGGGTTGTAACTAGTGCTAAATTGACAGAAAATTCTAAAAATACCCTAAAATATATAGCTTCATTTTTTAATATTTTACTGAATTATATAAAGCCAAATGTTTCGATTGCATGAAGGGCATTTTATGGACCATGTATGTCTCCAATGATTCATTCAAACTAATTCTGGTCATTAGAAGAAGTACTTATGTCGCATTTGCTGTTCTATGTACATTCACGTGATACTTGAGCTAAACTTACAAGAACTGACTCAGAACTAACTATGGATAAGTAGAAAAATGGTTACGTCAGTGGCGACACACTTTATCAATATTGTCCAGAAGTCACACACTGCAACCCAAACATATGACTGTTTATTTCTGAGAAAAAATTTCCACGAAACGTTTTTAAAGACAGTTTTTAAGTCTTTCCTCTGATGTGCCCTTCACTTTTACGTGATCCGTCCCTTAAATGACATGGTCTCTTTATGGCATCAGTGTGTCCGTCGTGACACGGAATTCATCTAGTCATTTTTCTCTGCCAACTCACATTTTTTCTTAGGGGGGAAAACTATACTTTTCAGCATTACCGTCCACGAACCGAATTCAATCTCCAAAGCAAATACCAAAAAGGCCAACTTGATTTGATTTCGCCGAGCAAACAATGTTGGCTCCAGGCCTTGGTTCATACCCTGGTCCAGAATTAATATATGTAGTCTTTGCTTTAAAAGAAACTCAGAAGGGATTATGAAAAGCCAATCAGTTGAATTTACGTATCGCATGAAGAATCTGAACAGTTTATCCTAGTCATTTCTTTACCGTCTTCTGTGTGTTTTTATTATCTACAAGAGAAGAAAAATTAGGTACCGATCTATGATTCCCTACTCAACGTAAGCTCTTACCGTTCCGGTGATGTTGTTTTATCCTGTATTATGTCAAACTTCTAGGTGCATATGTGCTCCTAAACACCTACGCAATACCATGGCACTGCAGCGTCAGAGCAGGAAACGATGTGTTTTACTGCAGTTTGGACTCTTTTGTGTAAAAAGTCAGTCTCCCATTCCCATTACCAGCCTCCCGGTAAAGTTGACCATTGTGCATAGTCGCGTTTTTGAATCATTCTCCCGTTGAGTATTTTCAGGTACCAAGTGGTGTGCGGTGCACGTTTGACTGCTCCGAACCACAATCCTAACTGCCGTCTTATAAGTGAGATATTTCGTTCCTTTGGCAAGAAGCAGCCCCATACTTCTCTCCGTGTTACATATGCATTAGAGCACCCCGAGTGGAAAAAGAGCTCACGTCACCTGTGAAATGTGGCATCTGGTCAATTTACCTGAGTTAAGGTGTTATTCCAACTGTTCATGCACATGCGTAAGCCAATAGCAACCCACACAATCCCCTACCAGCACACCTTAAGCAAATATAGGTAAAGGTACAGTGATGTTAATTGTAACTGATTAGCCTTCAATAACTTAACATACTTCATCACAAAACACACAATCACATGACAACAACACAAAGAGGCCGGATTCGTTAACGATTGTTAGCTGAATGGTATATCGTTAACTCAGTGTTGACATATTTGATTCTTAGCTTATCAAAAATTATACAATGGATTTAGTCCCAAATGCGTTCGTGTTTAACATATCTTGACGTTTTTCAACCATATAGAAAGTCTTCAAATATAAAATATATTAGACTGCAGCATAGAGTAAAACCAGAGCAGCGACGAGAATGGGATATTTGGCCACACAGCGGTGACATCTGGGATCTTGTCAATTTACCACAGTTAGGGTTTTATTCTGTTTATGTAAGTGTTTAAGAAGTAATAATTTACACGCTCACATCGCAAAATGGATTTAAGCAGAATTAGCTTATTAAATGTGATTTTGATAAAATAGTAGACGTCATTCGTCTAGAATTGCTCAAAATGATGTCTCGTCATCGCATTTAACATATCTAAAACGAAAACATAGAGAATAAAATCAAAGCAGCGGCGACAGTGTGAAATTTCACAAATGTTCACGCTATCAAAGTCTAGAAGTATAAAAGTACTACACGCCAACAGCAGAGCTACATGTATTTTGAGAGCTTAGAGATATCGCATATACACAAATGGTGGATTTGAGGTTAAGGTTTTCCTAGAATCAAAGGAAAACTGCATGAAAAAAATGACATAGCTCAAAAATCTTATATTTATTATCCTAAAAAATCAATCCCAGTTCCAACTTTTCATTTTATGGTCGACATTGTTTAAAATACCAGCACCAGCTAGTTAAATCACGCGGGGAAAGGATTGGTTCGAACAATCTGACGCCTGGAGAAGAGGGCTGACCAAATGTCGCAGTAGAGTAAACAATAATTATACCGCAATTTGCGGAGAAAACTGACAAAGGTGGACTCAGGATTCTTTGTCATGTTTCAGGGTTAGCCTGAGTAAAGGGTCTCATGCCAACAGGCTCACATTTAATCCCATCCCAAAGACAATTGTTGATCCAGGGGCGGATCTGCGCGGCCCAAAGTAATTCCGGCCTAACATGGTCCATCGATGCCTTTAGGCAATATTCTTACATGTTCATCTTCACCAAGAGGACCAACAGGGAAGTGTGGATGTTTAAAGGGTAAAAAAAGGAATAACCTTGATCGTCAGTTCTTTAGAATACGACATATTACACTCGTCAAATATTTTTTCGTAAAATGAAAGGCATAAGGCCTGGAAACAAGCTGCCAGATGTTTGTACAGTAAAATGACGGACATAATGGTCGTGTCAAATTTCTCATATTACAGGTATTTCATCATTACAGCAATTGTAGTGGCAAAACCCTCATAGGAATACCAAAGTTAGTGTGGTAAACATCAAGGGCTTCTCTAACAGTGTATGTGACCAGTCTCACACAATTGCCTGTAAGCTGAGCAAATACAGTGTGCATGAGACAAAAAAAACATAATGTAATCGTGGACTGTTGTTAACAAATTATGATGGTAGGTGCTTCGTGTGGACAATAAGTTTTCACTTTTGCAGCGATCGACCGCCGAGTGTGCTCAACTTACAGGCAACGCCTGTTGCAATATAATAAAGTTTATCGGCTCAGTGATGGAATCCGTCGAAAGAACTGAACAGGTAAACCAAAAGGTATGTGCGTCATTGTACAATAACTAGAAAATTCATGTTACAACAAAAATTGTTCACTATATCTCCTTTAAGCCCAGGAAGACGTATTATATTTCAAAAGTTTAACAAGCGGGCTAGCACAACATATAAAACTTTGTTCTAAATGGCTAATTACTTTGTCTTTAATTTAACTTGACAGACCCCTGTGGTGCGACATTGAGGCTGTTACAGAGTGTTACTTGAGTGTTAAAGTTCAAACGATGATCCTTGGCATAACATGCATGGAAAATTGACTATTAAATAATAACATAAAATGACGTACACAAAGAGTATCTGTAATTCAACAAAATGTGATGTAACAGAATTTATAATGTGATGTTTTACATATTTATCCTTGTTACTAAAATTGAAGTCAGTTGTGTTACAACACAGAGAAGTATATAAAAATAAGGACTCCGTCCTACCTATGGCCAAATTTTCTTTCTAGACGTCTGTACATACTTGGATAGTGAGCCCTCAGAAAAGCTGGGTGTGTTTTTGTCATTATTTTATATTTTTAGTAAAATTATCTCTTCAAGGTGCCGCTAGATATTTTGTTACCTGTCAGTGATGTTACGTCTTTACCGCTCCAGTAAGAGTGTGGAGAAGAAATACAAGAAAAGAGCCACCGCTCTCATCATATTCTGGCCACATGGGATGAATAAAATCTTTTCTTACTGGCTTGCGTTAATTTTATGAGAGTGCTGTTACACTCAGTGGTGTTACATAGACAACGCAGAAGAGGTTGTTACATCACTGGCATCAATGTAACATCACTGACGTTATGACATTAAATTACGGATTGTTCCACAAATTTTCAGGAGTACATTAGCCTCATCTGGTGAAATTTGTATTTGTTGGCCCTTTTTCAACACGAGGTTAAAACAATTGCACAAATAGCAAATGCATAGAGACAACGACTGCATGTATACTATATGTGGGCTACAACGGGATTCACTGCCAGTAGAATCTAGGCACAGAAACAGACATTTGTACTCTAGAATGGGCCTTCTGGTTCAAAATCGTAAGACCAGCTTCAAAAACAAAGACAAACCACTAAAGAACTAAGGAAGTATATAATGTGAAAAAACAGAACGGATTCACGCAAGAGAATCAGTCAACAGTTTTCACGGATAACGGTATAAACACAAGGTATAGGCCCCCTATGGTGAAGAAAAATATTCGGCAACAAATTCACAAACAAAGCTTGTTCTGAGGCTCAGCTGTAAGAAAACTGTGTGCGCAACATGTAAATCAACTTGTGATAGACACCTTTCTCTTCATATACGCTGAAAATGTTTTCTTGGACGCTTCCTTGAATTTTTCCTCAGGGAAGGCTCATAACTATATTGGAAGGGTATTGCACAGCCGTTGAAATGTCAAAGTTCAGGATTAGATTTGCCTCATGAGCTAAACTTCATCATGAAGTAAATGCTGTACATGTTTTCTTATTCTTATTGCCTTTCAAATAAGACAAAATATACATCATTTTATTATCCACACTGTCTGAGTAAAATATTTTGTTCTATGCAAAGTAATTGGCAAACAATATTCTTTTCCCCTGTCATATAATTCTGCAAAACAACCTAATATTTTGGGATCTACAGCCACGGAAGTTGGAAACTTTTCTCAATTTCTAAAATTTACAAAAATTCAGGAAAATATCCAACAAACACAATACGGTTTCTCATAATGCGATGTCCTACCATAAAAGTATAAAAACTGAAGTAATCAGTCCTTTGGTGTGTCCACCTTAATCACAGTCTTCTCGATGCAAGTCATTGGTGTTACATTGTGTCAGTGGTGAGACATTCTTGTCCGCAGTACAATCATATACTAGGCCAAATTATTTAAGACAGGTGCCTAATTTTCAGAGAGTTTTCTCTCTGAAGAAAATGGTTTCGCTGTGTCTCTTTTTGTGAGGTTTATACATACTTAAAGGTGGCTGCAGAGGGCTGTTTGTATCATTTAGAGAAGTTTTTATCCCTATATTTTATGAAATATTCCTTGTTCAAAGTTACACGTATGATATATGTTAATTGTACCAAGTCCTTTATCCGTTCTCTACAAGAAAATTAAGCAATTCCTAGCAGAAATGGTGTGTTTCTGTGGTAGTCGTTGTGTAACACCACTGACATGCCTGGCACAGTGTGCCAAATTTCTGGCGGCGTTCACACGAATGGTTAGCGCAGTTAGATGTGAGTTGACTATATGCTACACCACTCATATTCAAAGAATTTTATGTTTTAAGATCGCGGCATTTTGGCTTCTTTAAATGAGTGGTAGCTTCAAAATATCCTAATTATTGTAGTATGACCCACACGCCAAATGGTGGAGTGCGCAGCCGGCCAACCGCCTTTTGTATGAGTGATTTCATTGGCGAAAATATAGAAGTGCCACGTCCAAATCTAATTCTTGGCTTTTGGTTTCAGTCAGGGTATTAACAGGTTAAAATCAAACGATCTTGGATAGCCACCAAGAGAAATGTATGCACATCATCTGCAGCACTGGAGAATGCGGCGATGAAGGACACGGTTTCCAGATACTGTAATTCTGCCAGAAAGGCAACATAATTTCTTAGTTCTCGACAGTTGTGCTCTCGAGCAGCAGCCATAGTGGTAAATAGAAGATTAACAAGTCCACCTGTTCCGAGCTTGACGGATTAAAGCATGAACGACCCTCTCGGCAATTTACTAGGACTAACCTTACATGTAGCCCCCGCTTATTATTTACCACAACCACGTGCCTTATAGTTCCCAGGGTTTGTTCACGGTGTCACCAATAATACCCCATGTTGTTTGAAGGTCATGCAGTTTTAAGCCCACGGTGTACAAGTATCCTAATGCTACGGAGTGTCGACGAAGGGCTGAAAAGCTATTTTTATCAACAAAGCGTAATAAACAAAAATGATGAAGAAATCAAAGCCCCAAAATTGAAATGTCTGATGTCAAAATATATCTGTACATCATACATGGTCTAATAAGGCAGTTGCCATATTTGAATTTATTTATTTATTAATGACGATGAACAACAATCAAATCTTTTAGCATAACAGATGGCAACAAATATTATCGCCTAGTAAGTTATAGCTTACCTTGTCGGAGCCATGGTCGACGGTTGTACATGTAATCAGTTCCCTTGTCTCTTAGTTTATTCGCAAAACATTTAATTTATTTAAATCTCCTGAAGAAGTGAAGAACTTATTATTAGATATATAACAGGTTCAACTTACACCTTAAGTCCATATCGTAAACCATTAATTTTAAGGAAAACAATTATCCTTGAAGAAAGAAATAAGAGTATATTTAATCATATAATGACCATTTACTGTATCGTTCATTCCTAATGTTCCATTGTTAAAGTATTCATGTGCTGGAACTCTTTGAGGTGAAGATTTTACAAAATGAACGGGAAGAAATTTGAACGCTTCGTACGAATGAAGATATCAATCGATGTATGGAGCGGAGCATTTACCATACCCATTGTTCGCTCAGCTAATGCTGAATATTGAGGGTTTGGCGGTCGCGTGAACTATGACCCATTGGCGAACAACAATAATCTATAATCGCATTTCCATGGCATATTGCTGTGATAGGTCTAATGTCCACTTTCACCAATATGATCTGTGTAATGTAGAACTGATTACGTTTCTCTTAGCAGCCGATATACTCTCAGAAAAATCACTTTTTAATCTGGTGAACGAATTACAGAATCCAACATAGACTGACCTGAACTCTGAAGTCAATCGCAAAAGCATATTGGAAATGCCGAGTTAATATAATCTAACCAGCTTAACCAAATCTTGAAGCCGACAACTGAGAAACACTGTTGACCCAAGGTCAACATCAATATCTTTGACCACTTCTTTCATCCAGAGCCGAACAGCATGTGAAAACCTGTGCTTTGCCATCATGTATTCACATGGACATTTACCTTCTGATTTCTTATTGGTGGTTTTATTTAGCACTACTGTCTGAAGGTTTCCATTAGAAAGAAGACCACCGCAATCATTTAACATAACAGGCTGCATATAAAAAAATGTAATATAAAAGACTACATCACTGTGAATAAAACCAGAGCACCGACAACGATAGTTGCCAAATAGTCACACGCTAACGGTGAAATCAGGCGTCTTGTCAGTTTATATCATTTGGGGTTTTATTCTAACTGTTCAAGTAAATTTTCTAAGAAGTAACAACTTAAAACTCCCTCCACGTCCAGCACTAGGGCTTAAGCAGAAATAGTTAAAGAAAGTACATTGGTATCAAATGCAATTTGTTACACATGACTGGTCTACTTAGAGTACTGAGTAGCTACTGAGAGTACTGTGTTGTCAAGGCATTTAATAACATAAAAATGAAGACATTTGTCGACTCAAGGGAAGAAACAATTCCATCGCATTCAACGTCCATCGATATCTTTGTATAAATTATTCTTACACATTAAATCGAAAGCCAACAACAGCGTTAAAAGTTAAAACAAAAGGACAAACAAAAAACACCATGGATCAAAATGAGGCTTCCGGTTTCAGATTAGGTCAAGGCCTGTTGAATGTTATCTAATCGGCCTGGTAAAAATCTCTGATAACAGTGATTGTCAAACATTTGAGGTAACATTTGAGCAACTGACATTAACCAGTATCAGTGGTTGTTCAGAAGGATGAGAAGCAATGCGATTCCATTTTGTGTTCGGGTCAGAATACCACCTTCTGTGTGTCCTCAGCTGGTACCCGTGAGAAATTATTGATGTAAACTAAGGACGTGGGGTAAAATACCCCGTACTCAGCCTACAGCTGCCAAGACATCACTCATGTGATTGCGATGCCGCTTGTGCAAGTCATTAGAGGATTCCTAGTTTCAAGTGGGTAGTTGAATTCTCACCTTTCACCGACGGTCAATGTATTAACGAATTTTTTTAGAAATTTTTAGAGTCGGTCAACTATCCATAGTCACCGAAGCGCAATTACACTTTGTCTATATTAATATAAAAACCAATGATAACATGCTAGAAACAGCTTGGAATTATCAAAGGATCCAGGATTGTTTTTTCCAGTTCCCTTTACGGGCGACCTGTGTCGTGGTCTCAACACGTTCGAGAGCATATATAGATATCTGCCCCAAGTTGAGTTATGAATGCATGTATAGATATTTCAAGGGTCAACGACAAGGGACCCTCCTATGACCAAAGACCCGGTTTCGGTAAGGTTTTTGAACTTTATAAAATCTGATTCTAACCGAAGCGAAGTAATAAAATGCAACCCTTGTTTATTTATTTAATTTTTGTTGTACATGGTTCTCAAGGACAAAATTTTCTGTTATCCGACGGCGGCTAGCATTCTGATAAGAGAAGACCAGACAGGGCCCGAGGGAAACGCACAAGTTGCTGTAGATTGCTTGCAGACCTTTCCATGTAACGACCCCTTGCTACTTTCATATGTTTATCAAGCCACGTACTGACATGTTTGGAATATGAATTTAAGATTTATAATATCTTTAAGAACATACATGGGCTCAGTAAAAGAATAAAATTTGAGTACGTCTACATTTGCGCATGCCACTTCCAAGACACAGACACGTACAGGAAGAGAGGGGGAAAAGCGTGGATATAAATATAGTACAGTTGAAAAGGTAACTAGAGCCTGTAGGTTTAAAGGGCGTCTTGTTATCATGCATTTGCAGGATCACAGAATAAAACCAGAGCAGCAACGACAATGTGACACGTATACATGTAGCAGGCAGATGGTCACACGTTACCAGCCAAATCCGGACTCTTACCAATTTACCTCAGTTATGGAATTATTTTAACTATTGGTTAATGTACACGTAAGTGTTTAACAATTTAACACGCCTCTGGCACCAAGGTTTAAGCAGAAGACAAATTGACAGTAAGATAAATTGCAGTAATGTTAACTGCACTGTACTAGACGTCACAGGTGTAGAGTTGCTCAGACGCTGTATTGCCATTATACTTAATACATGCAAATAATAACATGGAAACAATACAAAGTGACCTGGTCTTAGTAGGGTTTTTCCTTTAGGACAAAAATCTTTTGTCGAACTTAATTCGAAAAGAATGTTAAAAGTCAGTTTTTCAAGCTTTTCATCTTGTAGGGGACACAAAACTCAATTTTTATGCTCTTTCATAGTACATTCGCAGATATCTGTGTAATGGATATCACAGGTAGGTATTAATCCTGATTCTGGTGTGATATATTGACAGACAATATATGTTGGGAAATTATGAGCCAATAGTACTTCCAGATCTTCTCTGGGAGTAACAGTTCCAGAAATGGTCCTGCGGTGACTTGGGAAAACGAGTTTCAAAATCTGGGACTCAGGGGCACTAATATATATAGGTAACTTTAGCCCGTATAAATGTCCAGCACAAACATCTTATGTATAAACCGTTTGAACCAGATAATCCGAGTTACAAACAATTGTCTATATACTGTCTCAGTCACGGTTGGGAATATCAGTCCCACAACATGGGAAAGTCAGTCCCACAGCCCGGGGAACACCTGGGTCCCAAATTTAAACTTAACAGTCCCACTGTCTCGTGGTCTGCTCTGATGAGGAAATCTTACTTCAGTGCTGATAACTTGTTTAACTACTTCTTCCAGCTGCTGGTACATATGTAAAGTACCTGTCTTGGAAAGCTAACTAAGTTGAATTTGAGATGTTATCACGACGGTGAGATCATCTACGACCAAAAGTGGAAATTCGCCCAGTATTTATAGTCTACCCTCATAAATATTCACCATCACCAAGTATGGTACCCAGAGCACTGATTAGCTAATTTTAAACCCACAGCATCCATCAATAGAAACACATGCATGTCCCAATCTTATGTCCCAAAAGTCCGTTGTAGATTTTATGGTAAATAGATTTTAATAATGAAAATATGAACAATAAACCTGTAGAAAAAGGGAAATGAGCCTGTTCACTTAAAATATTTATTCTCGCCATTACAATTTACTGCCCCCATTGAAACTCTTCAATATTAATTTAACACAAAAAGGTGCCGTAAAATAGACAACTTCGTAAATTGGCAGCTATCATGACCAACGATCGTGTGCAGTGAAACAACTGCAACGAAGATGATTTAGTGTCCTAAACTTGTTACAAAGTACGTTTTATGCCAAAATCAAGCCGTAGTCAGTAAGTACTAATGTTATTTAAATGGAAAGATGCTGTACATAGTTTGTTAGAGCAAGAATCTGTCCAAAAGTGATGGAAGCACTATTCGAATTACTCAGTTCAAAATACTGACAAAATGGGATATTTCGCCGAAACCGAGGTCGCTAGAGAAATGGTGTTTGCAACCTAATCAAAAGATATCTGATCACCAAACTTGGGCAGAGATTTCTTCAAAACGTCTATGTAATATACGTGTAATAAAATTACCTAATTAAATGGTCAAGTATTAAAATTCTTACGTTGGAGCGGACAGGGGTCCACGGAAAAGGGGGTCTTTCATAAATCAGCGCGCCGAAAATAACTAGCGCTCTTCAGACCACAACATATCCTGTCTCTATATGTTCCAAATCTTACAAATATTCCACAAAAACTTTGATTTAATTTACGAATATTTCTAACCCATAAGAATTCACATTCTACTGATATGTCTACACTGTAGGGGCATGGCAGAAAATTGATACCTGACCTGCCATGCAGTTATATGAATGTGCTGTCTCTAGCAAACGCGCCACATTATCCTGAATGAAATCTCCTATGATCCTCCAGACACAAATCGACCTTACCACGCAGACAGAGATTTCAAGTTCGGCTACAAGTGGCGCCATCTGTGATGTCATCTAAATACAGATTAACTTCAACTGAACCTCTGTTTTGTTTTAAAGGAATATGTTAATCACCATGTACTACCAATATATGGAAGCGAATAATGGAGGCAAACATGTCATCCCTTTCGTTACACAGTGATCCGATTCATTGTTAGAGCCCAAGAGATGGGTAAGGCGTGGCACAAGCATCTCCCTTTATAAGCCAGTCAAATACCAATATATATGGACAGGCGCGAAACACCATTGGCAAGATATCACGAAATGGCAATAAGAAAACCTTTGTTTCTTGATTGTTATCGCAGCTGATGCCACTAGACACATACCTTTCCTAATCCCATTTCATTAAACAGCTCAAATTTTGCGTGAATATCACCTTTGAAGGAAATGTCCAAAATCTATTAATATATACTCCATCATGTACCCCGGCGCTCCGCCATTTATAGCCGACTGAGATTCACGAACTGGCCTGCATGCGCTTCATATTTGACACAGACACCAACCAGTTTGTTACGCGCGTATTAGAAATCCAAAGCAGAAGACACCGTGGCATCTGACACCGAAAAAGGAACTAGACGAAAGCTGGTATCGTGTGATAATCATAAAGAGTCTGTGAAAGGGATTATTTATTTATTTGATTGGTGTTTTGTGCCAAACTCAAGACTATTTCACTTGCATTATGGTGGGAGGAAATAGGACAGAGCCATACGACCATACCCAAGTTGTGAATGTTGAAAAAGGCTTTCAAACAGCATGATTGTAGCAATGGACTTCAAGTTTTCTGAAAATACCAACAAGTACTGATATTTTGATTTCAACTATTCAAATACTCCCATTTGTCTATCCGTGCAAATTTGTGATTTTAACACAACAGTTTCTTACTTTTATATATGTATTGTTTATTTCTTTATTTCTTAGTTCATGTTGGTTTCCAACTGACATTTGCCAGGACATTTAAAAATCTTTACCTACATTTTTATATTTATCTGTTTAAAGAAGCTGATTAGCTGAGAGTGCAGATAAGATTTCCTAGGTTAGATCACGCAAAAGTCTGCAGCATTGTTAATAAGTGTGAATAAGTGCACTGTTCCTAAAATTCAGCTTACTCAAGTAATAGGTATACGCTTTCTAGCATAAAAGCCAGTAAGGGGTAATTCTGTATTCCTATTAAGTAACAGTGGACTCTAAGGTCTGGGTTTGGCAAGTTACATTATGCTTGGTGCACACAAAGCTGAAAATGCTGGAGAGTTAGGCTGGTCACCACCTTACGATAGGTTCTCTGTGAGACATGGCAAACTTTGTGGACAGGGCGAAATTTGTGCCGGCAGATTATATAAGTGTTGTTGTCCTGTGTTTATCTATAAATGCCGTGGGGTCATGTATTTGCTTCTTAATGCCGTACTAAAAAAAATTCAACCTTAACCACGCATCTGCAAACCTACCTATTGGGTTTTGTAATTTGGCTTGCTGATCTCCCACCTATTTCAACATCTGTGATCTATACATGTAGATTGTCTATCAGTTGAAAATTATGTAGGTATGCATAAGGTACAACTTGAAGGTTCAAATTCAAATACACATATCACACTTTCGCGCCCAACTCCTGGGATAATTGTTATCTCAGGAAATTCTCTTATAAATTTTCAAACGTCAGATCTCGGAGGAAGGACTGAGATTAGAGTTTAATAGGTACTCTAATAACCTGTAGGGTTCCTGGGTGCTATAAAAATGAGACAGTAATAATCTAACGAAATAAACAGATTCGCAGAAAACAGAGATTAAGATGAAGACTTTATTAACCAAAATTTAACAAGCGAAAGTATACGCGAGTCAGAGGAGTGAATCATCAAGAGGTAAGTAATTCGTAAGAATATCTTCCAGGCCACAGGTAGGCCAATATGGGCAAAGTAACTTCTATTATCTTTCGGCTCTTCTTGTAGTGAAGAGGAGGTAGGGGAAAGTAAACCAGATACTGAAACCAATATCACTATAATTGTTGGTATGTCCAATCCAGGTTTGATATTATGCACCTCCAAATAGCGTGATTCACCACGTTGATATAAAGTCGGTCAGTATAGTAGATATAAGCTTGAGGTTATCAATTACCTAGACAGAAACAGATTACATCGACATTGGTGGAGTAGTCAGTCCAAGTAAAACAATTAATACATCTCCACAGTACCATATCCTCCTCAGCAATCACGATCTCGATAATCAACGTCAGAGAGACTAGGTGGCAACTAGAGCAGTCTCACAACAGTCAGATCCGCTCTCAAACGGAGGTCTATAAACAGCTACACACGTGGGGAATCCCCCAGGAATGGTTCATCAGCTTCTGCCACCTTATTTGGTGGGGTTGATAGAACATTGGGTAAACTCTGCAGGAACTTCAGGTACTGCTCGCTGAACAATTAATCATAAAAGGATCTCAAAATTGATGTGGTGAGTAGTGGGTTCCCAGCTCCTATCTCGCATATGTTTAAACTCTAAATATTATATTATAAAGCCAGTGTAATCGCTGCTGATTTGATCCACAGTGAAATGTGCCAGTGGGATTCCACCGAAACTGGTGACGTAGTAATGCTCTACGCAGTATGGATATTATAATTAGCCATGGGCTTGATGTACCTGTATTTCTATATCAGTAACAAACCGTGCACTGTAATTCAACTTATGGTGGGACGGTCACTATCCACACAACGCTGCCGCTGAGTCATCTCAAAGTGGTCGTAAGATGGTACTTCTGATTTCTGTTACCCAAAATGACAACGTTGGAGCTCTGCGGGCTCCGTATTTTTACGAAAAGGTCACGGCTCGTGGCCTTGCATCCGACCAATCAAAATTACCCATTTGACAAGGATTTCCCGCTTTGCGCCACTCCCTATAGCAACACTTCCTTTGCACGTCACTAGGGACTAGCCAGGATAGCAGTCCACATTTTAGCTAGAGTTCTCCGTGTATGAAAACGGAAGAAACAAGACAGAATAAATCCCTCATACATGTCATAGAGGTATTTGACTGACTTATAAGGAGAAATAACGTCAAGTACCTGTGAGTGTAGCTAAGTATCGGAAATCGGACTGTAGGTGCATAACCTCTGCCGATGTTTCTAACCAAGGTTTGAGACATTGGAAAGCGCTTGGGGGTGGTTGAGGAGGTTATTTCATGCTAGAGGACTAAAAAAAAAGAATTTTCCTCACAAGTCACAGTTCCCATTACCCCCAAATAACCAAAATACTCAATTTCAGACTATGACAAAAGCTCAATCTACACTCGTTTATTCATCGGGGTAGGTGTCTAAAACAACCTTGCTCGGGGATGCTTAATCCATCAGAAGAATACCCCTTTACACAGGAAGGAAATATAAAACACTACACGTACAGCAAACAGTAAAACCAATTAAAGCAGCGACAGCAGTGTGATGGTGACATATGGTCACATGTCACCTGGTAGGGTTTTATTCCAACTTTTCATTTGAGTGTTTAAGTAACAACTCAAACACGCCCTGGCATCATCGGTTAACATTGGGGAAATTCGGTGAAAGGAAAAATTGCAGCATACCCTTGCGGTTGATCCCTGGGTTTCAGTAATGGTTAGTAAGATTTCTTGCCAAGTCTTACCCCACAGACGGACATTCAAAAATTTAGTAAGATAATGTAGTTTGAGATAAACTGGAAAGTACCTTCCAGGGTTCGCTCAGAGAAATATCATGGATTTTCCAGGAGATTTTAATGACCAAATTTTAAATGTAATGGAAAGATTTTGTATTGTTTTTACTTTTAAGAGTATCCAGCTTTTGCATCTATCGCTTTTACGAGTGACGCGTAAGCAACGCGAGAGTTAGAATGTGTTTCGTGTTGTAATATGTCCCCCTCCTGATTGAATAAATATCATCCAAGACAAGCCGGACAGCCAGGCAGAAGTTGCACACAATATCCCTGGCGTACATACGGACTTGCTGAGAGCTAAAAAATATCTTTAACCAGCTCTTCCCACCACAACGACTCCCGCACATTTTCCCCTCTTTTTCAGGCCACAACGTCCAAAACGGGTCTCGGAACATACACGTTTGCGCTAGATTTGAAGTTGACCTCGATCAAGGTCGTGACCTTAACCGCCTCTTTTGTTATAGCCATTTGAGAAAAAAGGGGAAAAAACGAGTTCATCTGGGGGATCTTTTTGGTATAGGTAAGTCCGCATACACGTTAGTGACTTTCTGGGAAACTTTTGGATGGCTGCGTGACTTATTTTCGAAGATATGTATTGATAAAAGTCCTCAATCAGAAGACCAACATTGTAGAAGACGAAACACATTGCAACACTCGCGGCACTTACGCGCCATTCGAAAAAGCGAGGTACATTATTGCAACTAGATTTACACATGCTGTATATTTTTATTTTACCAAGTCCCAGAGATTCAAGTTCATCTCTGGTTGACTTCCTCTCTAGCAGTAAGTACATGCGGTAAAGTTTACAATTAACCCGCGTAAAGGCCTTGGGGGTCCCCTGGACTGTGTCTGATTTGTGTCCGCTATAATGTAATACTGGTCGTTGTCTATATAAGTGAAGTATTCGTGAGTATGGCGTAAAGCACCTACCCAGTAAATCAATAAGGTTCAAGAGGTTTTGAATCTACTGTTTGACCCGTTTGAGAACCTGATGTCAAAGTGACTTGTTTCCTTGAAAGAAAAAATAAAATGCAGAAATGTACATGATCTTGCTTTGCTTCAATCATAAGCACTCGAAGCTAACCATCTTTATTCGCCATTCAAAGAGTCTGTCCTTGCTTTTTTTCCTGCTAACTAAACCCTACTTCTGAATTGTGTTCTGACGGAAATTACGTACAACTATGTGGCTTTGTCAACGTTATTGTGCACACTATGGTTGTAACACGTGGGGACAACTACAAGCAACATGCAGCGCCTTCTGTGATGTTAAATCTTTGTTGTAATGTTTACTTTTTACTTGACTGGGTGAGTCTTCCATTGCATGCTGCCAACGGCAATGAATAGTAGACAAGTCACGACCCCATTCCCATATATAATGACCGAGTTTGTTGTTAGAGCCGAAGTAACAATTGTATGTGAGTTGTTGGGTTACGGAAATTGGATCATATATAAAGCAGAAAAGATCGATCGTCAGAGAAGCGTTGGTTATTTTAGTTTCAACGGTTAGCACCACAAGGTACACGATAGCTATGTCATTCCGCACAACATTTGAATTTTCAAGGGTCTCTTGGAGTTTTTCCAAGAGAAAAAAAAACCGTAGAGTTAGTGAAAATGTTGCAAGTTGGACGGGTTAGCCTTCCAGTAACAAACTTTCTTTGATCGTTTGCCACTGGATAAGCCGACGTGTCATATAATGCAACCAAAGAGTACCAACAGACAAGACACAAATGTTATATGTCCAAAAACGATTTGCGCCGTAGGCCCACAGTATTTAATCATGTAGATTAATAGACAGTGCTGTACAATGACATTATTAGGCCTACTCTAATGGGGCTTAGGCCTACATTTCGCACCGCGACAGTAGGCCTGCACTCTGCAACTGAACTACTTCAGTAAACCAGTGCAACTGTTTCACCATCCTTCGCTTGCAGATCCCTAGAGGACACACTCCGTGTAAAAGATAAAATGTATACAAAGGTTCTTTCAGAATTCCTTGTTGCGTTAACAAAAGAATTTGGGCGATGGTATCGTCTCAGACAGAAAACATTGGATTGTCCGTTTGGAAAACCCAGTGACCAAAACTAACCCACGACCCCATCATCTGTCAAGTTATTTATACTTATTCGTCGGTAGCCAATAACTAGCATCCTGCTAAATGAAATTACCCAGTACGCCAGATTAGGTTCGTTACAGTTCCAGGTTTTATCTAACCAGGTTCGGGTAAAATCTCAGTAAGCTGATTAAATACATCCTGATCGTCAGTTCAAACTAATAAAGAAAGTGTGCCGGTACCTACCGGCTAACATGCTCTATATATCCTATTGCCCTATCGTATTTCAACGACGGGTCGGATCGCTGTATCAGCAGTGCGTCCTCCTGGTGATGATGTGATTTTTTGCTTTTGCAATCCATTTTTGCATTCGAAAAATTACCTTTTAATCTGTTCGCAAAATTGAAGATTACAGCATGGACTGACCCCCATCTTGAAGGCAATCACTTGAGCAAAGTAGAAAATTCCGGGCTGTTGTAGCAGGTTTAAATGTATCTTGACTTAGACTTCTGGGTAACACTGTTGATTTAAGGTATGATACAGAATTATTATATTAATAACAATTTCGAGAAGCGTGGTTTAGTTAACTTAGGAAAAAACGGTGTCCTAGGATTATCTATAAGTAAAGACAATTCTGTCTACATGTTTTCTTACCCTGTAGAACGAGTATTACCTTCTGAAGCCTCCATTGTTAAGAAATGAACATGCTCCAAGAAGAGCACTATACCTTTCTCCTTGGACTTGTGAAAAGGTTGCTAATACTGCTTAAAATTGTACATTCTAACAGCATATATAGTTTTACCACCTATAACAATTCCTTATTCTGTATGACAAACGGTACAAAAATATGGAAACCTCTGTACAAGCTAAATTGTTCTCTTAATTTGAAAACCAGGCAGACATTTTCGGGTAGAGAGAAATTTGACATGTCATACGTAAAACTGAAAGTTTATCTGGTGTTTACCGTAAGTGGGTGTTTCCTATATTTATGGATTACCTGTCGTGTCAACGGCTGGGCGATTATTATACATCGCTACGACTCCATTGAACAGTCGCTTCGGCATGATATACATGATATAAAGTTAGGTTTATTGCCCTCGTGGAACAGGCAATAACATATTATGGCTTAGCAGCTGTCTGTATGCAAATGTTCATCGTGACATTCTATGCGATGCTTGTAATCCAACATGGACGAATATAAATAGTAAATTTCTCAGAACTTTTCGTCTGTGTTGAAGTAAATTAGTCAGATTACACGGTGTGTCTTTACTTTGTTGTTGTCATAAGAACGCAGTTTAAAATGTTGTTGTTGTAAATATTTTAAATAATACGTACCGGTAATGCTATAATTTATTATTCAAATTACGATTAGGAAAACAGCTAATATTTGATGATTGGGGCAAGTTGTTGTGATTACTGTTGTTATTCTGATGTCAACGTTGAATAAAGAATAGTGAAAGAAACCTTGCTAAGGTGGGACCAGAATTCCTCGTCACGCTCCGGTAACAGGCCTACATTAATCTCACCCCAAAGACATTTTGTTGATCCAAGGGAAAATCCGCCGAAACTAATTCACCGCTTACAGTGTCGGCTAGGACATTGATGGATTAATCTTGCGTGCTTTTCAACAGCCAACAACCCATAGCCACAAGACATTATTAACTATTGTGTAACATGTCGTTTCCTAAGCGTATAGAAAAGCATTCAACAGAAAAAGCGGACAGCTACATGTTTAGGTTCAGGTAATCACCTTAACAAACATATCCGTGAACCAATGGAACACGGCGTGGACTGGAATACAAGTCTGGAATGACATCCATCCAATTCTTAAATAAGAGAGGAAGGAGAGTGGAATAAGCCAGCATAAATTGTATGCACGACGTTAAGAGGAGCCATTTTTTCCGTCCTTCGGGTATTTCCAATATCAATTGCCCAAACAGTTCTTGCCACGTTCCCAGGTTTAGAAGTATGAAACCAGCAACGGCATGTACCTTGGAAAGCCCTTACCATATTTTCAGGTGTAGAAGTGTGACACCATTGCATCAGTGTGCATGCACAGTCAGTCTTTATGACACCTACATAACAAGCAGTTTCGGGACATACTATTCTAAAGAAAATGCTTAGTTTTAATTAATGTCGACAAAGGCAGTTTTATAACTATATCGTGATGTTGAGCCACGTGCTGTATCCAAATTATGAATATTAAATGTATAACTATTACTTATAATATGACTAGCTGGATGTTCCATGTAGGCTGTGGTTGGTGCATGAGTTTGTCTGTTGAAAATCCAAAGAATGGTTCTCATTATTCGTTCTTCAAAATATGCACAACTGTGCAAAGTCAGGTTTACATTGTTCAAATCACTTTACTGAAATATTGTGTGGGGTGTTACCGCATTTAAAGTTTCAAGTTTACCTTTGGTATAATGGCTATTTGGTCTTCGTTCTATCTTTCCGGTTAATTTTTAACAGTAATTTATGTAAACAAATCTCAAAAAAGTTGTATTGCCGTGCGATGTAAAGGTGATTATAACGGTCGATGGTTCTCAGCCAGGTAAACACCTCCGCAATTGTTTGAAATGTTTACTCCTACAGTAGGACAGGACCATTAGGCTTCAACAAATAGCCGTGTGACGTCTAAAAGACTGGTCAGAATCTGTCAGCAACAAAGCCTTCGCTAAGC
>JABBOT010000035.1:2242123-2319319 GCA_016165875.1 Acanthopleura granulata
GTTACTTATGGAAGATTGCTGTTCGGACGTTGACGGCATGTGATTCCACTGAACGATTCTTGGGAGCGGTAAACTGTCTTCGGAGCGGTAAACTGTATTGGATGAGACAATATGCTTATTAGGCCTTCTGCTTGGTGCTATTAAAACGATGTGAGTTAGGTTTGTTTCACAACGCGTTATTTCGGTGTTTAAAGTGAGCTTTGAACGAACGGTTCATGCGGTTCCTTTACGTCGAGAAACACCAACGGATCCATGTACCATGCGACTGAGCACAGGGGGGCCTTTTTTTCAGAGACGAAATCATATCTGCTTGTGCAAAGGCAGCCTTTGATTTGGGGAATGGATTCTGAGGGTATGGGATGATAACAGAGATTTGTTTTCGCGGACAATTACCCTCTGCGCGCATGTCACTTAAGCCTGTCTTTGGGCCAGGAATTAGAGAGGTCCAGGTTGCCATAAGCCCTGTGATTAAAACATTATAACGGTGTATGGATCGCAATCGCCGGCAGGGACCAATTTCTAGAGTTAAAGCTCGATTAGACTTCCCAACAATCCGCCAACGACCGTGATCCTACTTGACAAACAGCAAAGCAGTATGAGGCATTGATCTCCCCGAGGGCTTGCCTCACACCGACGAACATGTCGTCAAACCGTCCGGCAAAATTAGTGCCGTTAAATGACTTACCGGCAACTCGCGACTCCGGCAAGCCACAGATAAAAAATGGAGCAGAAAGAACGCAACCTGTGGCTTACTTTAAAACGGAAGTGCACTAACGATATTGTCCGGAGATCGATTCTGCATACACATCAGCACATACGTTTCCCACACTCTTATACTGCGCTGGTGTTCACCCATCACTGATTGCACCTTTAGAATTTACACTCTGAATATAATGTATTTATCCCTTGGCGCCAGGTAAACAATCATTCCATTTAGTTCTAGGCGCCTTGCATCCTGCTTCAGCGTGAGTTCGAAATCCTGATCTTTTTCGAAATTGTTCAGCGAGGTTGGAAATAATTGTAAATTCAATTGTTTCAGCGACACCGCGGTTGTGTGGTGTTAAAGTTGCCAGGCCTGATAATGGAATATCTTCTACATGGCGACAGCTACCCTAGACCACAAATCTTTAGGTGACAGGAGTGCTGCGAATTGGAGAGTGGTCGATAGGATTTGTATTTTACTTCCGGCGTCTTCAAATTAATACGACCTTTTTCCTGTTCTTGAAGTGCAAAAAGACCTGCCGCCTTTCCTATGTTGGTTCGCCTCCTTCAAAATACATGAAACATTGAATTTCTGAAAATATATTGCTTGAAAAAAGAGGTGGTGCAGTTTGGCGGCGAAATTACACGGTCGGTGTTAAACAGAAATCAAAACGGGTTGTCGTTGTCTTTTTCTTTTGTAAGAAATTAACTTCAATGCTTTTCACTGACCCAGCTACATGAACTGTGTATGCAGTGTCATTTCATACTGTTATGCCACACACACTTATACATATAGGATTTGTGAATTTCTTCAACAACGGTAATACATAAAATTGAATTAGTTTAGTTTCATTTTAAAATGAAACACAAAATTGCATGCAGATGAAAAATCCAGACATGAATTCGTTTTCTTTGTGGTTTTTATGTCAAACTTTGAAAACAAATTGTATTCTGTCGATGACGTGGGCTTTGCTAAAGGTGTTCTACTTATTAGGTATATTTTCTAATTGCCGTGAAGGTTAATACATCCGTTTCTACAAGTAAGTTATCCTCAAAGTCCCTGCGAACATTTGAGTCATTTATTGCTGTTTGAATTCATCGATGGGGTAACTATTTGAAAGACTTGGAAGCAAAGCCGACATGTCGAAAAACGTGCAACGCTGAAATGCCCAGAGGATCTGCAATATCGATATGTCACTCAAAAAAGTAGCAAAGGTGATTTTCCATACAAATCGTATGTTTTCTTAGTGGAACTGAAGTGACATTGATCGCCTTTATGTCCACTTTCATAAACAAAGTGCCCGTATAAAACTCAAAGCATCCGAATCAGGTAGACAATCTGTACCATCAGATCTATCCCGTGTACCTTTCATAGATCAGTCTTTTTCAGAGATTGGCCTTGTATGTATTCAGCGCAATCCCTTTGACAGACATGTCGGCAAATATATGCTCGCAGATTAATCTCTGTCTTCGGAGATTTAATAATTAAGAGCCATTTCCTCTTGCGCAGATTTTCTCTGACTTAGGCGCGGTCCAAACCAATCTCTTCAAAGAACGTTCGATCCATATATCAGGTATGTGTAAAAGGCGCCAGCTACTGTACTTCTGCTTTTGCATGATGGAGTGGAATATGGCGCCAATGATAGCGCATCGCCGCATTTTTTCAAGAGCAGAATGACACTTCTCAGAAACATTTTAAATGTGTTATGGTAAAATATTTAACAGCAAAAATACCGATCATTTTTTCTTTTAATTGCGTTTTCATAGGTTCTTTTACACGTTTGTCAAATCGGTGGTGTTTACACCGATTAATTGTGCTGAGCAATGATTTTATTTTTTCAAGAAAATAATTGTCGGCAGACCTGAAGCTACAGTTAAAAAAGGTGCGCTCTTGAGATTTTTCCTCTCCAAGAGGAAACACGGGAGTTCATTTTAGAGTTTACCTAGATTGGGTTGAAGAGATTTGCAAATTAGAACAGCTTTGAAAGACTCTTGAACCGTTTGCGAGCAAACATGGCCTCGTGTGTCAGGCAGTGAATCGATGGCTACATACACAGCTCACCGCAAGCGTTATTTCACTGGCAACAGTGGACTCATGGACACGTCTTCCTCGGCAAGATCCTTGGTCGGTCAAGCTTGACACAATCAATCTGGGATGTCGCGCAAAATTGGAGTCGGGCATGCCTAGCATATCCGGTCAAACATTGACAATCTTGGACTGCCTGTCGTCCCGCGGCTATTCAACTCAATTATGTAGGTATCAGCTGGAGAAACAAAGGCGATTTGCTGATGGAAAGTTAATGCCACTGTTATATATAGACGGCTAGTACAAACTCAGGGATCGGTCTTAATCCCGAGACCCCCAATGTTATCGTTAACGTACATCAATCGACCGATCGGGTTCTCGATATTTAGTTGGGTATATCCATGTTTAATTGTGTCGTAATGCGTTACCGCGGCACTGGCTCTGGAATTCGTGGGAAAATCCTGATGGCATTCACAGAAAGGCAACATAGATCAGACTTTATATTGGCACAAATCGTATACGGAGTTTTCCTGGTTGGAATAATGTACACAGATCCTACACCTATAAAAAATACCCTGGGTTTCGGAAACAATGAGCAATAGGTATCCAATTGCAACAGTCGAATTTACGTTGCCACACATTGTGACAGCAAAGAATAACGTGAACCTCCTCGAAAAAGGAAAAAACATCTTCAGCATTACATCACATTCACATTGATCAAAAAACCTCAATGTGTTTAAAGATGTGCTCAATTTTAAATGGTGCTGATCCTGCGGCTCAGATGATACACGCATTAAGACAGTGTCAAATAATGGGACTTCATCGCCTTAGAATTGACACACGTCAGCATAGTCACTGGTATTACAGAAAGGTAAAAACGACTGATCTTACTACCTAATCCCAAATATGCATGTAGTAATTGAATCTATGAATAAAGAGGAAGAAATATCAGCCAGACGTCGACTTTCGGGCATGTTAACCTTTGCATAAAGACAACACAAACGGAAAATATGAGGTCTCCTTTGATTATTTTGCACTCATTTAACTCCCATTATCAAACTGAGAACACTGTGGTGGGCTTTCGCGGAAAGAGACTCACCCTTGACAAATGAGACCGCGTGTTCGAATCGGACTCACGCTGATTTGGCTGTGGTTATACCTGTACATTAGAGAGTTTATCAGGTATGTGGCCAGGGATGAGCGCTTATCGCACTCCACCATCGGGAAGACTTACCACCGTCTTTAGCATCAGGTGATTAATGAGAAACGCTTAACAAGAAAAGAGAAAGACCAAAACAATACGGAAAACAAAAAAATTCAAGTTAATTGTGGTTAATTCATAGTTAATTTTGTGTACATGCTTCAAATATGAACTTTCGAAAAGGATTACATGAACGGCTTAGTTTGAAAATGGTTTATAAAGGCTGTAATGCGAAAGCTGGTTTGGCTTTACAAACAAAAACAAATTAAAAGAAAAAACAAACAAACTTGATACCAATAGTTCATATCACTCAAAACAGATCGTTCAAGAAAATGGTCTTTTCAAGGGTAGATCTTTCTGCACAGTTAATATAGCTGGTTGTGTGTTTCCTGCCATGTATCTCAAAAAATAATGCTAAAGGGTTGACATAATGTGCGTACCAATAAAAGAGCTGGTCCAGACTATTTTGACATGCACCATTTGGAATGGTAATTTTGATTTGATTGAGTGATCTTTCACGCGCCCATTCATTCATTCATTCATGTATTTGTTCATACACTGACTGACGCTTTAATGTTAAGAATACTGAGAAAAAAACTCGACATCGCACACAGTGTTATAGTTGCTAAAAGGCCACATGAAACCGATGAAATCCTGCCTCTTGTCAATTCACCTAGGTTAGTGTTTTGTTCTAACTCTTCGTTTAGAGGCTTCAATAGGTGAACCCGTGCAAAGTTCATATATATCAAGTGTCATCAAATTTACACAGGTTTTAGGCGTGTGCAATCCAGTGCAGAATGGAACTGATATATATATATATATATATATATATATATATATATAATAGCACATCGCCATCCACGAACTTCATAAAACACTGTATATAGCGTTTATGAAACGAGGTTAACACAGTTAGTATAATGGCTTTCATAGGCAGGTTGCACATGTAATAGTGTAGCCACGTGTGCCTAACCACAGGCAAGTACTGGGGAGTGTAGACGCCATTTTAATGGAACCCACATGTTAAAGGAATTTAATGTGTAAGCAAAGCCGCGTTATCTGCAGAAATCTGCCATTAGGTCATATATGTAATGCGAGATCACTATGGTATCAACACCCATCTACAAATCTTCAGATTCAATGGAGTGGTTTTGTCGTCAGCTGTGGTTCAGAGTTTAGAAGTTTGTGAAAAAAAAAGATCTAAACTTCAGATAAGTAGCATGTGTCATTTGTGTTGGGTGAGCTGCAATAAGACGGTTATCGTCGAGCGGAATATAACAGTACATTAACTCTATATTACTTCCTGTGGGTTAACATTTATAATCGTGGACTTTCATTTAAGTTCAAAAATTGATACATAAGAACATAAATCAATACAGGCTCTCCTAAGGGGTGTTTTTTGATTTATTATTGTTCTCGTGTTTTATATAGTGCATGTACAACCAAATAGTGGGCTAGTCCATATTTTTTCTCTACCTGCCTAGCATTCCCCTATTCAGCAGTCAATGGGGAATAAAACAACAAAATTATGAATTTGAGAATTGATACTCCTGACTTGGGGCAAAAAGTATTGAAATATACACGAATGTTAGTCGTAGTGTTGAACAGGATTGAAATATATACGAATTCTCCATCTCCCGACATACGAAAGGTTTGCAAACAAAGCTGCTGAGATAATGGTTGGTTCAGTATTAAACACGTTGATTTAGTAACCAAAGCCTACATCTGTTGAGTGGAGGTATAATTCGGAATGACATATTTACCCTGTACTGCCCTCCCACGGATTTCGTAAAGCTTCTAATTTCGTCCCCCGGTTTCCTTATACTGATCTGGATTTATACCGTGTTTGAATACAGATCGTTTATCATTTGCATTCGGCATTCATGCCGTCAATTCCGTCTAGACGCCCGGTCGATGGTCCGTCATTTAACTGTTCCGTTTTGGCTCGTCTTTGACAACTCGGGGTGATAGCCATGTGATTATCAGTCCTGATGCTCTAACCAATTCAGATAATTGTTTAACGCTGTCTTCGGCGTGATAAATGCAGCGTAAATCGAACCCAGCAGACAAAGTACAACTGTCTGAGAACTGGTGTGACACGCTGTCTGTTTAACTTAGTCGATCAAATCTTCTTTCTTCCCTCATCGAAGATGGTGAATCGAGGAGAGACTTTCAACTAGCCGGAAATTGCTGATCAATGACCATTTCATAAGATTTATAACGGTCTTTCTGCATTTCTTCGCCATTAGATTATGGCATTTCTTTCAGAGAAGATTTAAAAGTCCTGGGGAAAATTGCTCGTGAATGTCGTGCTAATTATGCAATGAGTGTGGCAGAAGTCCCCACTCAATCCAGTTAGTTGACTAGAAGGGGTAGTGTGTTCGATTAGAATGTTTTACAAAGTGAAAATGTATAAGTGATTTTGATAATGGTCACTCCGTAATTGAAGACCCTCTACATATCCGCCATAACCATGTTATCTAAACGTCTGCCAACGTACACTATGATCAATCTCAGGTAAAAGTCAACAGGAACACATGATTAATGGAATACATTAACTTTACGGGATCAGTCGGTCTGTTATTATAATGAGAGAGAGATGAAAAGCAACAGTTTCGTTAAGGTATCGTTTGCTGCAGTTTACTGTAAGCACTTTACCTGCTTTGCATTTTGATGATAAATCGATGTTCTTGACTCGTTCCTTCATATATTTCTGCCAGACATACTTCAGATTATTATCTTCTTTTCTCTATGCAATAACAATGGTAGCAGAGTATGATTTTTTAAAAATCCGTTTAACTATGCACAACGCTGCCGCTAACACAGAAAAACACCATGTCTGAACGAATACATCATATAGCAACATCGTAGCAAACGGCCACTAATATAATTTGAACCTTCGTTATCAATGGTTTGGTGCATTCAGAGGGGCGTCTTGTACACATGATGGCATTCAGATATCCTCGTAGATATTAGACTGTGGGAAATTCTCTTAAAACAAATGAGGAATTAAATTCAATTTATAGGGGAGTGAGCCTGTTTGTTGCTATTAAATTGATCTACCACAGAGCCCCTCTCTCTGAAGGAAGCTCTTTCTCCACAATGCTGTATCGTGGACAATTTACAACACCATCTGCACACATGTGCATAAAAATGATGTGAAAGTAAAGAAATAATCAGAAATATAAGAGACAATATATAAGAATACAGCACACAGAGTAAAACCAGAACAGCGACGGCAGTGTGATGGTTGGGAAATGGTCACAGGTTACCGGGGACTCTTGTCTATTTACCTCAGTTAAGGTTTTATTCTAACCGTTTATGTAAGTGTTCGAGTAGTAACAACTAATACGAACCTAACACCGTGGTTTAAGCAAAAAAAATACAGTGATATTAGATGTTATTTATTAGATGTCAGGCTTTCTTACACCAATCGAAAAACCGTGAAGCAAAGGGTGTTCCGAGTCAATAATCGCAAGATTGATCTAGAAAATAACGCAGAACACCAGCTCCCAAAGGAATGTGTGAGAAGTAATGTATATTAGGATCTATCGAAGAAGCCTAGTAACTTAGCCTTAAAGTGAAATATAGCAATAAAGCGAATCTCGCTGCAAATACCACTGAAAACTGAATACATGTCCAAAACTATTAGTCTTTCAGATTCTTTTAACTTTTGCGTAAAACACTGAATTGAAATACTTGAATTCTGTGATCAGAAAATTACACTTCGTTTTATTCAATCAAGAGCAATATTAGCAAAAACAGCTAACGTTAGTTAGGATTGACATAAGGGTTGCTATCAAAGAAGGAAACCCTATAACATATTTTAGAGATTAACAAACTCCTGTGCAGCTGCTTAAATTTATCGTCAGCTCTTTTCCATTGGTGGAATACATCTCTACATTATAGCGGGCTCTGTGGAGGAGGAGATTAGCGCGCTATTGCAGCGTGCCTCTCACCAAGGCGATCGGTGTGAGTTCAAGCCCAGCCCACGCAGGCTTCTCCAGTCGTACGTTTGAAGGTTCGCCAGCAACCTGCGGCTCTTCCCGGTTTCCTCTCACAATAATGCTACGTACCATCCTTTAAGAGAAATATTGCTGCGTTCAGCTTAAAATACCAATCTAAAGAATAAATAACTCTCTTTATTATATTATCTGATTATTACTGCCCATTGCTTATGATCACATATTTATTGTGTGGGTGTTTAAGTCATCTCCGATGGGGCCATGTCACAAATGGGTTTAAGGGTATCCAACACAGGTTGTAGTTCAGATTTTCTGCCGTTTTGCGCTGTCACGAACTCGCCGTCTTTTGTCCAGCTCTCCGATAAAAGCCCATCCAGACCTCAGTCTTCAGTCCAAAGCGATAACACCGACAATTAATTATCAACAGGAATATAGATGATCACCGTCGATTCGTTCTGATTAACTGAAAGGGCATTGTAAAATAATTGATGCCCAACTGTTAGCCTAGGGGTTGTTGAAGTCACGTGTTTCTCGCTGAAACTCTTCCAGTTAAACAGGTGTCCTTTGGCATTAAGTATATCAAACATATAGTCAAGCATCTATGACAATATGAAGAATACAGTTCAGTCTAATAACGTCTTCAGGGCTAAAATCAAAATCTGTACACGCTATGCCTGTCCGTTTACATACATCTATACGCTATATGTATACCTTTGTATTAAAAAAGGGTATAGCACTGAGAATAAAAACATAGCATCCGACGACAGTGTGACACTTGGCAAATGGTCGCGCGTAAACGGTGAAAATCGGCCTCTGTTCAAAAGTCACAAGAAGAGTTTCAGAAGTATAAACTAGGAACCCTAGAAAAAACCCCAAAGTTTAGCCCTTGACCTTACTGTTACAGGGATCATAGTATCTGCCTTCCAGCAGCACTGAAGCATTTTGGTCAAACACTTGCACAGCCCGTGACCATTATATCCTTCTCTACCAAACCTAAGTGTGGCTCCAAGCACATTGGTTAACAGGTTAATGGTTTCTATAGGAGACATTTGTGGAAGTGGATAAGGTTAGTTCCAATCTAAAGAGATTACTATACCTCACTGACCCCACTCTGCCCTAATTCTCACCAAAGTAGTTCTAATTTTGAAACACCAACGTCTTAAAACTAGCTCCCATAATAGCGAGTCGAAATGTCAAAGTTATCATTTTCAGCCACTGTTTAACTACTTTAAAACTTTAAACACTGAATTACGACATATACATATATATATATATATATATACATTTTGCTAAAAAGAATATCTGGGTGAAAAAAGAGTGAAAAAGTTACTTACATTCACTTTTCCCTGGGGTTTAATATTGTTCCTTATGTTTTGAAAAAACATTTATCACGTTGATTGAAATGCCACAAATGCAAAAACTTCAGGAAAGAACACTCTTTCTACCAGAAACAGTGAACATTCTGAGTCATTACGAACCATAAGAGAAATCATTTTTTGCCATCATACATATGTGGTACTTATATATTTAGTTGATAGATGTTTAGCGACATGCTTAAGCCTTTTTCACCAATATACGATGGCGGCCAACCCTCTGGACGGGCAAATCTTACTTGCAGAAGTAAAGCACGGACGTCCAGAAAATTACAAATTTCGTGTGAGGGACATATTGGTAACATCTGTGGACGACAAGCGGCCTTTGATTGACTCACAGGCGAGCCATCAACGGTTTCTTTCCCGCAAAGACCGAGTAACAATGAAAACAGGAGAGTAGTGAAAATTCGCTGGCCTAGTCTGTGATTGACTTTTAGGGTTACCTGAGCGATTAAATTTCAAGCAGCCTGACCACTTATCTGTCATAAGTGTAACCTGTATATTTAAGTCAACGGCTTAATTGGGGAGGAAACGTAAGAGAATTGCTTTATACCATCATCAAAGAGGGATGAAAACCTTGGACAGTTCAAGCAATGTTACGAACCGCAATGAAGGATATATCAGCTGTATATACCCAACGGGTTAAGCGTACGTGTATCTCAAGATGTGTTCGTCTTTCCCGATTACAGAACTCTGTGTATTCATACCTACTGGATTCAAGACTTCGATCTCAGTATGACACCGGTATTACTCTAACCGCCTGCATCGATATATAATCACTATACCAATTCTGGACGATCGACCAGAAAAACTGTTACGTGTATTGGCGATCCTATTAACACCGTTACGCCGACGTATGCTCCTCGAAACACATAGCAGTGTAAAGAAAATTACGTCTTTATGAAATCTAAACTGTGGGAATTTTTACTGGCCCATCAAGTGCAAGTGGTCTTGGATCGACGCATAGATTTTTCAAACATTTTCCCATGAATGAAATATGTAGAGGATTCTCCCTACCTGTAAGACTTAATAAAGCTACTGATACTTAACGAACTACCTATATTTAACTTGCGTATCGCTCACATAAGTATCGGGAAAGAGGCAGACTAATAAAACCAAAACATATAATGCTCGAGGCTCCCAATAGGAATGGCCGTGGTGTGTCTGTGGCTCTGGTGTCCAGTGCTCGAGAAAGGCCTTTTGTGATCCCCTGGAGGCCAATGGGTCGAATTATCAAGTGGTTTACCAGTCCGGCTGTCTCCTTATCGAGTGCTATCCCCGGGCGCTGTTAGCCACCCTTTAATCCAAGAAATTGGTTACACTCCAATATAATGGTGATGCCTCAAGGCTTACAGATACCAATATCGTTAGCTAGGAGGAATGTTTTTCAATCCTGTAAATAAAAAAATCAATGCTTCTGACGCCTATTTGTTGGAATTTATTTTGCAAATTATTTGCCATGTGATGAATTGGCCTGAATTGGCCATCCCGTGGCGGCCTGTCGCCTGTTCCAGTCATGCCGTATCATTATTGATATCATCACACTGGGAGACTCTGCTGACGAGAGTGCAGTATGGTAGCACCCACCATAACCTTACCTCCTCCATTAAACTTTAGCTGTCAGGAAACCGCGTTATGTCATTCACCGCAGGCAGCTACAGATGATATCTGCATTTGGTGCCTTGTTATCTCGGGTCGGGACTAGATGAAGCATTTGCTGATGACACTGCGGAGTAATCAATGTTTCTGTTGCTACGTAGTTCGTAGATACATCCGATCGTACAACGTGTACAGAGACCATCTTCCAGTCTTCTAAGTAGACGCGCCTATTTGAGTTTGAAAATTGGTTCACTACACTGTATGTTCGGTCCGTGAAGTTGCGGTGCGCAATCAATTTCATCTCTTTGTCAGGTATATGCGAGAAATCTGTGATCTTTGAAGGTAAAGAATATAGTATGGATTAAGCCCAGGTAAAACTGGACCCCGCCCTGCTTATACAGTGTCTCGCACTACGAATTAAGAAAGCGCATGGAAAGCTTAAAGTAAAACCCCATATGGAATGCATACAATCTCGGTTCTCGGGTGAGGTTTTTTGAATGCCCTGAACATGATCTGAATTGATTATACATAACAGACTAATTCCACGTGAATGAAGTGAAAGGCGGCATTCATCTATAACGTGCTAAAGATTGAACTTGACACCAGTCTGAGCTACACACAAGAACGCCCAGCTCGATGAAAGGAATGAGAACAGAGAAATCAATCATAAAAAAACATCTTATCTACGGTGTGAATTGAACAGGTGGTATTTTTTGGAAAAACGCACATAACGCCTTAGCGAAGATTTGTGGAACAGATTTCAATTGTCAGCTCTAGAATTCATGTGTTGACGCAGCTCTAGGTTATAAATAACTTTCAAGCAGTGTTCACTTCACACTGAACGTGTACGATATTGGTAAAGCCTTCAAGTACAAGCTATTGGGCAATGGTACCCAGGTCTTAGATTTCTCCTTATTTACGTAACGAAATATATGTAAAACGGTATCTTTAGGCGTGTTTCCAAGACTATGTCACAGTATTTTACCACTATTGACCTTCTGGCTCAATATTTTAGACGCATTTTTTTCGCTATTTCTTTCAAACCATGGTTCGTGTCTGATAAAAATGAACGATTTCTTTAAAATGAGATCAAGGTCTGAGTAAATTGGCTCTAGCGAGTTGGTCGCCGTGTTACGTTTGTGGTTGGAAACAACGTTAGGGATGCAAGCCTTTCCCAATTACATAGGCCGGATAGATCGACGGAGTGCTATCTCTTCCCTAATACAATCTGTTAGTCGATATAGGCAAAACATTCGGTACCAGGCAATATCAAACGATAAGCAAATCTGCCGGCAACAAGAGAAAATAATGAAGCCACTGCTTCAGTTTGCTTAGATCAGGCCAATGCGATTTTGTAATGGCCTACAAGTCCATATAACATAACTCCACAAGATAAACATCACGTCAGTCTATACCGCAAGACGATCACGCTGGGAGTCTGCATTGAAGATGAGACTATGGGCGAACCTCTCCAACCAGGATTTCATAGATCATACTAAAGTACATAAAAACTCTGATTTAAGTCGGCAAGATTTTATACACTTCGTCTTTGAGTGATTATTCGGTGTTTCGCTTCACAAACGATATACGTTATTAATCTCAGCCTGGTCACTATAGCTAAACCAGTTTCTTCTCAAAGAAGGACGCTCCGAAGGAATCAGTCTCCGACCGACAAGAAGTCTGTCTTGTAATAAAGGCACGACGTGTATAGTTGTAAATAGCCTAGAGCTTAGCTGGGATCGGTTTCAAAAAGAAGGTGTAAATACTACGTCAAACGTCACTCCATGTATCATGTCGACTTGTATCTATAGCATACGTTGATACATAACTCAAACAATGCCCGTTTTCCTCCCACCCCAGTGCTGTCCGCCGTTGTACAGCTGAAATATTCTTGACTACGGCGTTAAGGACTAATCAATTAAATAAACAAATAAAATATTTCACTGCGATTCTCGCGTGAATTTTGCTTTGGCTTTTTCACTTTATCTAATGAAGGACTTGGCTTTTGTCACTGCCCAGGTCTGACATGATTGCCTTTTGTTGAATTAAGCCAGGGAATTACGACTTCGAATTAGCTAGCATTAGATAAAAAAAATATAATCACACCAGTCTTATTGAATAATAATTCCTCAGTTGTAATCTTTCACTAACACTCATGCAGTATGAATCCATAATATTCAAAATAGGATTTAATTATATGCATTTCTCCTATTAATGGCCAGCCTGGGCTCCCTTAGAGCGTTACAAGATGACGTCCCCCTCTCTCTCTCTCTCAGGCTGAGTCATCAGACGCAGCCTTCTATGCAATCAGATACGGCAGTGGATTGAAATGTTATATTTCCCTAAAAACATTCCCCCACTGGCTAAGTACAGCCAGCAGGAAGGCTGTAAGAGGGTTCGAGATCTGTGTATCAAGGCGAAACGCGTCTTATTCCTTTAACAGTGTTGGGTTTTAGCGTGACCAAGCCCATCGACATGAACATTGCAAAAAAGAGTTCATTCATCAAGTGTAAACACCAGTGATTGCCTTTGTCAGAAGGCAATGGCTCCGGAAGCAAAAAGTGTTAATGGCACAACTGGATAGAGTAAAAACAGCAATGTCTATGTAGGCTATAGTGACTTCAAAAAATGTCACTTGAGAGAGTCAGCTGACCATTTCGCCATATAGTCACGAAGTCGGTAGTTTTGCTTTGTGTTTAGCATCGACAATTTATCCGCTTATCAATTGCAGATGCTCATCTCTAGAGAGTGAAATACGCTCCACTGCCAAAGTGAGTTACAATATGGATATATCACCCGGTAATGTAGATTCGGAAATTCTCGCACGTCCATACCTGGACTATGGAAATAGGAACATATACACATAATCATTTCAAGGCACAAGTGCAGGCATATAAACGTATATGGTTATTAAAATGCGATTACCAGCAGATACTGGGTGTATGTACACTGGATTGGAGTTCACAATATTGTAAGCCATAAACATATCATTGTTCCAAAATGCAAAATTCATTTGATACATACTTACCACATGCGACAATCACCAGGCATATGTGTGTATGACAGCATTCGGTGATCATAGTGGAGAATACGTGGATGCCCTGGTCTGGCAGCAGTCAAGAGCAGCCTGTCACACGAGGCAGTTCAGGACTGAATAAAGCACCGGAACCGGCGAGTGTCTGGAGCTATTTGACGGCCCCCCGGCACTGAGAGGCCCTGCTCTGGGGCTGTGACCAACCACGTGTTGTTATCAGCTGTAATGGTCGCTGTCAAGTGAACGCACGCAATCCCGCTATGAGCAGCGGCAATCCAAAGCCAGCCCAATGACTAAATAAGCGGCTTGTCTCAACCAGTTACCCTTCTTTACCTCCCCTCACAATTCTGCCTTCCGTAAGTAATTCAGCCAACTGAAAGCGTGCTCTTTCTGATTATCGTTTTTTTCTTCTGCTTTCTCGCTTTCGTTTTCCCATCGGAACTGATTATGTTCTCGCTTTCAGATTAGCACAACACGCATGGAGTCCGACACAGATCAGCAGGCTAGCAACCCGAATTACAATTGGCAAGTTGAGCCGGCTTCTCACCCTGATTTATCTTCCTTACCTCGCCTATGACAGTGTCAGGGCATTACTGAATGCTCTCCAGAACCCCGGTTTCTGAATATCATATCAGTAGTTTTCTGACGGCGTGGACTCGCCTGATGTTCTGACCAAACAGGTTAGAGCGAGATGTCGAAGAAACAGTCGAAGGTTACAATGGCTGGCCGTTTCGGCCTACACATGTGCATCTGTTAGCACCAACAGTAAAAATGGGTAATATGCCACCTTCGACAATCCTTCATAACCGAAACCCACCGTTCATACTTCAGTTACGGTAATAATTATTCGCACCACTTAGTTTACAGTCTTGTCGTAAAACAGATGTGGAGAGGGGCGTACCTCCTTAAGGTGGTACACACTTTAACGGAGGTTTGAATACATTTACAGCATTCAGTAGGCCGTTGTTTTTATTTTAACGCACGTGCGATAACAACGCCATTGTTCGAGAAAAGATTAAAAGGATGTGAATTATTTGTGACAAATGCCAAAAAACAAAGAAAGAAATAGACCTTCGGGATCTTATGACAAAATGTTCAAATTAGGCATAAATGCTAGCCATTAACCATTGGGACACATTATATATATTTTGGCGAGTGACAACTAACGTATAGCCCGTAGGAAGCAATAACAATGTCACTATCACCAGATGCCCTCAGAAGAGAGGGTGCTGTATAATTATCGGGTGTGAACATTTCCATTTAGGACTTTCTTCCTGCCACAAAATTATCTTAAAATGGCATGGACGAAAACGAAAATTGAAAGAACGCTGCCCTCCCTACATCTATATTGATAATAAATATGCGACAATTACTTAAAATCTGTATTTATCAGTCGTTGGAATGTCGTAGCCGTTTCGAAGAATGCAAGTCATCGTCAAAGGACAAAAGTGTTATGAATAAAATATGAAAAGACTAGAATGAATTCTGAAAAGAATGACTTATTCGGCACTCAGTATTTGAGTGAAATTCATATTTGCTTTAATACATGTTTTGATATATGTGTCTGAGCAGTAAAGAACGGCGTTTCTCCATTCTAGATGAAGTGTGTAATTCAGATGGAAGGCTGGTGCTAGTGTGGCTTCGTGGGAAATGGTAAAACCATCAACCTCTATGAAAGTCAGCAAATAACTTAATAAAAGCGCAGGATACGGTCTACTGCCAGCAGAAACCCAATACGCAGTCGTATGGTCTTTTTGTTTTCATATCGATCGCAAACTGAGAGAGCTGTCCGAAGATTATTGTTTTTGGCTATCATCATTAAACGTGTCATCACGCCTGATAAATATCATCTTGTATTTTGCTAACTTCCAGATATAATGATGGCTAATCTAAGGAAAACAGCAATCCAGATGTCAATGTTTATTAGACGTTTCTTTTGACGTGTGGTTGCCAATGTTTGATTCACTACCACCGTCGCAAATACCCTGTACGAAATGATACGTATTTTCGTCCAGCGGTTGTACAGTCATACAGTACATGAAATCATTTGTCTTTTCGAACACCTTGGACAGATGCATCAGAAAGGGTTGCAATAATACATCTCTGCAAACGCCCACTGCGAGAGCAGTTGGACAGGATAAACGAAGGAATCTTCCAGGAATACTCGTTCCTTGTACTTATATGCTCCAAGATTGTCACGCTTTATTCATGTAAATTCTGACCAAGGAAGGCTGAAAGCATTATGGGGGCCTATGACAATTCCTTTTCAGTGCCAGAAACTGTCGACGTGCTGCGGCGTTAACTGCGTGCCTAATTTGATGGTATTGAAATTGGAAGCGGACATTTCACTCACACTTTGAGGGTTATGGTCCTCATTAAGTGAGATAAAATCCCATTGACCCGTCCTCTAGATTTAGACAGTAATGACAGGTCATGATAGGAAAGCTTCGCTTGCGCAAACAGGAAAGTTTTTGCGGGTATGCCCAAGGAGGCTAATAAACTTCCACGCATTCCTGCTGAAAGATAAAGCATTGTGGTTCTCGGGCGAGTACTAATCATTTGGAACCTTGGTCTGGAACCAATCTACTTTGGCGCCTTGTCCTAATCATGACAGAGGCTAATATGACAACCTCGGCTGTGGTTTCGAGAACGATTTTACTTTGGCTATCATTGACCCAAAGCCTACCATAAGTCCCAGTTCTATTCAGCCAGAACCAACACCAAGCTTGCGGCAATTTATGTCGACAGACCTCCTTAAATTATTCGGCATATATTCGATCGGTAAGTGATCTGGCGAATGCTCGCCCTTCGCCTCATTAATCTCTAGTCATTTGTTCCCGGCACCATTGTAAAGAATTATGCTCTTTAGCGTTCCATTTGTTCTATTTGCATGGATAATTTTTCCTGTTTACCGAGAAGGGCGGTTACATTAGCTTCGGGAGAGCGGGTCGTTACAAATGAGTCCTACCAATCCTGCGTTACAAACGTACATGTGTTTGCTTTTCCAGGTCTCAGCGGATATTCAATGGGAAAAATCAGTCTACAATCTTCTTAATATACAGATCGAACTTATAATCCAGTGAATAGGAGAGTTCTGATCCTCGTGTATATGTATATCTATGTTCCCTGGGACAGAAGGATTACATTGTCACTCAGATAATATCGACGTACATACACAAAAAGCAACAATTGCTAATCTGGTTTCCATTTCAAAAGCATAATAGCAGTGAAATCTAAGTTAACGTTTTGTTCTGAGTTTTCAGAACTCAAGTTGGTTTGTTGCTTGGTTTTATTTATTGGCGTCCTCAATCAACTGACTGCTTGGCGTCACAAACAATAAAAATATAACCAAGAATCATTAACCATCATAGGTAAAGAAGAACAACCAAACCTTCATCAGAGGTATCGGAAGGAAAACTGCTTTATAATATTTGAGATAGCTGTGTATGGAAACGCTCGTCTTAATTTATTATAATATGCTCTGGCATCAAATATCTACAAGTTATTTTTGCGATCATCATTATAGGAGATTGTGTTTGGTAGAGTGTTGAGGCCAGGACGGCGGAACTGTGTATGCCATGATACACCTTATTTGATACCAGCTCTCGTACCTGTGACCTGTGAAATGTCTGTCGATATTGATTATAATCATTCACTGCCTGGTAAGATGACTCCTTGTCCTCTTTGTCTCATTATAGACCACTGTTGTGTATCAGTTTCAGTTAGATCTGGCCATGTGCATATGCAAGGTGATACTCCAAATTATGTGTATGTAGTGTATTCGACTCTGATACCCGTTCTTCAATTTATATCTGTTCTCAAATTTCCCATCTATATGTCACAAGCCTTCATTCCCCGAAAAGTCGAAGGTTCCAGATTGGAGTATGTGCCTAACGCCCTTGTAGTTTATTCCAATTCAGCTGATATAGTACCAATTCATTGGAGAACTCCGTATCCGTATGTCATATCATATAAAGCAAGGTGTTCTTCATTTTGCCTTCGTTTCGGTCTAAAGGCCGGATACTCTAGGGAAATAAGAGGCGTAAAGGAAACAAGAGAACGCTGTAGTTGTGAAATGTTAATAAAGTATGGTGATCAGAGTAAAGAATGCTGTTATCGATCGGGAAGAATTTTTTCATTGGAATGCCGTGAGAAATATAGGTCATCAATGGCCTGACAGACGAACACAACATCGAAACATGCATATCTGGAGGCCATGAATTTGAAGATGGTCGTTTCTCTGTAATACCAACATGGTATCAGAATGTTCATGCAACTGCCAGTGTGTAAAAGGAAGGCTACGTCTGAGAGCCAGTGCGTGGCGATGACTGACTTAGTGTGTGCGTGTAAGAAATGCTCCAAAACAGGTCGGGTTTTTTTTTTCAGCATCAAAGGAAAGTCCAGAAAATTGCGAGATTATATTCTTTTTGGAATAACATTTTTAGAGAAGCAACATTTAAGGATATAACGGTACTGACAGGCTTCTAAATATTTGTCACGATATAATCAACTCAATGGTGAGAGCGTTTTTTCTCTATTAGATATTCTAAATGTTTTGAATCAACTTAACAGTCTCCTTTTTTGGAGGGGGGGGCAAATAAAAATTTAAGTCATCCTGTAGTTTTGGAACATATATGTTTCATTGGTGGCGAAAATATATAGCTTTGATATTTTTTTTCTGATGAATTCTCTGCGTCGTAATCTTGGAACTTGCGACTGCTCTTACCTTGTCGACGTCAAATTATCTCCGATGATGTCAAATCTCCCAATGCAGTTTCAAAGCAATGGCTTCGCCTTTTTCACAAAAAATTATTTATTTCTTTGATTGGTTGCCTTACGCCTTACTCGAGAACAATTCACTTGGATGACATCGGCCAGGTTTATGTGTGGAGAGAGCATGTGTCGACGAAACTAAACGATTTCAAGCAAAATGAAGGCAAAGAAATGGTTAATTGATTGACTCCTTAATGCTCGAGCGTCCGGAGAATCCTCTTATCTATGCCAAGTTGTCAACATACTAAATTGCATGCCATTCTGGAGGTTTTAAGGAACGTAAAGTGGACAAACAGCTCCACAAGCGTCCTCGATTGTTCATTGTCATCAAAACAACGAAGAACAGTTCGACCGTGGGAATCTAGAAGTTCCAGTCCATGACCGGGATTGCACCTACATCTAGTGTATTTCTGGGATCGGAGTTGTGCATCTGAATTTTAAAGTTAGAACGTGCTAATATGAAAATATGAACATCATAGTAAACGTATATCTGAAAATCGTGAGTACCTCATCAGTTTGAAATGCACTTCCATGCGCATAATTCGTGTCGTGTTGAAGCGTGGGCGGCGTTGGACCATGCCTAATAGCATCACATATACAACTTGTCGGTCGTGTGATGTATTCCACAGGCAGAGCTGTGCAGTGATCGGCATCATCTTGTATTTATCAGACCTCGGATTTGGGTCTGCTGTGTTGGAAATCGCGGAATAGGTCATAAAATAGCGATACATCCAGGAGGAAATGCCTCTGTATCTCATTTCCTGGTGAATTATTGCCGTAATAAAGGGGTTAAGATGTCTCCGTTTCAATGGTAAGTCTTGAAATCGACCCAGATTTTATAGATATATAAGACGGCCTGCTTGTAAATTTGGCCTTTGATGAGCTGAAGGCTTTAAGCCGTCCCAGCTTATCTTACAGGGCATATAGTCAAATGTTTCGCTTGAACCCTTTCCAGGAATTCGGCTGCAATCAAGGAAAATCACTCTTCTCCATCACCTTATTGTTAGACACATACATTTAAGTTACATTATCAAGCTAGGGGTTTTGTTTACCATTCGTCCTCCTTAAGTCGTATTCACAGAAACGCTCGGCAATGCCTTTTCACATTCCTCTACAAACATTCATGACTGGAAGTCCAGGCTTAGTCCTTTGAATTCCTACTGCCGGCTGCATTATGTAACATGTTTAATATTTTGCTTCGGCATGCCTGTGTCGTGCCGTTACATGCGTTACTTGGTTTGGGTTCGTGTGTTTTCTGAATCACTTGGTTTTTGCTCTCAAATTCAATAGCCCATCGACTGTGGTCATATCTTTGCGTGTGATGAACAAAAGAACTATTCAGCCAAACAACCTCTGGTGTGATTAAAATAACATCAGTAATTCTGGGGTTTGTTTCCGCTTTTGGGTTTTTATCCTTTTTGGAGGGCTTTTGTCGACAAAAACATGAAGGAGGGAGCTGTTGTTCGGTAATGTGCAAATAGGACATGTAAAAACACCTTAAAGAAAGAATAAACCTGAAAACATTGGGACATATTCAGAGCTCATTCCATATGAATTTAAATTGTATTTGCTCTTATTAATGTCCAATTCAAATTTTTGAAGCAATTCCAGGCAGAACAGAAAAAACGTTATACTCTTATAGACGACAAACACGGATACCAATTCACCAACAATATAAGCAACTGTTGTGCAAATGAAAGTGAACAACGCATTAAGGACACTCACTAATACAGATGAGAATGTTTGCAAATATCGTCCAAACGATCGCTTTGCGTTCACACACGGTATACGGTCTTAACACTTCGTTACTACTGAAGCGCAGAGAGGGAAAACAATGATTGCATGCTAAAGCTGGTTGAAGTAGTTCATTATGCTATATCCTGTTTCGGCAAAACAGGATATAACATAATAAAAAAGGATAATATTCACCCCGGCCCGCTCATTGCTTTTATGCATCCGGCAACAAATTGCTTTATTTACACATAGAAAAGGACCTGTATTCCAATGATTCCTCGTTGGTTTGTGGCCTAAGTGATAATGTTCTTCTGTAATAATTGACAGCAATCGTCGTGTGCTTTAGGTCAGACGCTGTAGTATTAGGGAGAATATAACAAGTATACCAGGGTACAGCTGGGTTGATATTCCATGTTCATATTGCAATTATCAAGCGTAAAACTGACATACCAGGTTAGAAACATAAAAGCGCAACGCACAGCACGTGACACACTCACACACAAACTCACTCACACAAAAGTTTGCTGTTGATACCCTTGACGAGCTGTTTTTCCCAGAAAGTATCTAATATCTAAAATGACAACGCATCATAAAAGATTCGATGCATATCATATAACAAAGACGCGAAGTGTACACTGCATAGGTATTTAAAGCACAGGGCCTTATATAACAGTAGGGCTTTGTAGCCACAATGGCCAGTGTATGCATCGTACTGAATAAAGTCACCGGATGAATTAAGCGGTCTACGCACGCGTAGTATTATTGACAATATTATTGATTAAATTTTATTGAGAATTTTTTGTTGTTTTTTTTCTTTGGCTCTACTAATGTATCCATATTAAGCCTCGTAGGAAACTTCGTCATTAAGAGATCGGACTCAAACATATTTCATCATTATTTGAATCAGTTAAATTTTGGGCTTCAGCATCGCATATAGACGATCAATAAGACCGTCAGTATTCTGTACTGACAATAATATTGTCAATGATATTGCGCGTGTGTTAATGAATGGACGACACTCTTGAGATTATCATTGTACACGACTTTAATATGGATTACATCTATATTGCTTGGACTGCTTCTCTCTTTACGTGGAATCCATCCTTTCCTTTTTACTTTATATACTTTCTAACGGCATTTCGTTTTCTGAAGATTGGTATGTGAATAAATGTTAAGGATTTTCAAGTTCTTGTTAACGCTTTTTCGTATGGATAAATGTCTCATCACAGAGAAGGCTTTGCAATTTCTGCAATCCATAAACCTCACCTTCGTTACCGAATTAAAATTATTTTGAAAACATGACGTCATAAATAAATAAATAAATATTGGTTGGAGAATGCACTGGATACATGCGTCCTAGTTTCAAACCTCTGCTGTACACGACTGGGAATCCCGTTACAAGAATAATGTTACTGCAATGAATGAGATCTACGAAATATATCCCGTGATCGATTTATACTTATACCGCTAGATGACAGAGTCAGCATCCATCGGTATACGTGGCTAGGATTACATCTCTATATATCCGTCTAAAACTATGGCCCAGGCATTTGCCAGTCCAATCGTGTCAACCGTATAAAGTAACATTGATTCTTTCCAGAGCTATGAAGATTTTTTTGACATCGCCGCTATATGCATTGAAGTGATAAATAATAAGATCACGGAACGATATACGATGGATCAGCGGATGACTCAGACCTGTAAATAAGATTAAGAGTTCGATGTACCACCACATGGTAACGACGATAACATCCGTCACTCGCATTTGATCATACATATATACATACGCTGGGCTATACCAATCGCCCAAAACCTCGAGACAGATGGGAATGGGGAAAAGGGAACATAGTAGACATGCACTACCAAATATATTCTGCACTGGTTAAGAATGTGAAACACTGGCCATGCAGGACTTGCTATAGATGATTACTTGTTCTTTTTGAACGTCAGAAACGGTCTTACTATGATGACCCCAGAAGGCGGCAATGCCACTGGGGGGTTAATGTACAATGCACAGTACACGCGCAACTTTGGTTTTCTTGGCGTCCGGTGTCTGTTATCTTTAAATTAGTTTTCTATGGCCGCTATCGATTCAATCAACCTGCTAAATAATCAGAGAAAAAATAATAGCTTGTGATGACGTGAGATTGGCGGTCACATACGGTGAATAATTTGGCGATGTTATTGGCACTTTACACTTTATGTGACTTGAAATTTTCGTCATCGCGAAAATCGTGACAGATTTTATTGATCGTTATGACTGGATAGACAGATAATAGATACACTGTATTAATCATTGCTCAAAGCGGAGAGCCGTTGAACCACTCTGAAATGGCCGAGTTGTAAACAGCGCCTGTCTTTTAGGTGGGCAGGAAACCTAAAGTTTATAGAATCACGGGGCGAGAGATTCTTCTGACTTCAGGTCTTGCCTATGACTTTACCTTCAGAGTAAAGGTAGTGACGAATGCTGGTCAAATCAGTATGGTTGGGTTCAAGGGATGCTATATCTGGCGTCTTCTATTCGGCATGCTGTTCTAGTATCAGCTGTACAGTTAAGATCTCGGCATTCCAACTGTCCTGCCCCAAGAAGAAACCGTGGTGTCGTAATATACTCGCATTGCAATTCTCAAGCTAACGTTAAACGCAAGCTGACAGAGAGCAGCAATGTCGTCGGTGCGTACTTTAGGATGTCTAAATCAGCAGCTCCCTTAGACTGTTTGCACTCTCGGCCATGTTGGATCTTTAACTTCATGGTCCAACCCACATAGTGAAAGACACACCCCAGGCGAAAACACATCTCTCTTTTGTGGAGGTTTCAACATTACTGTGAATGAGAGTGTAAGTCACTGATATACCGCTATTCTAAGTGAGTAAAGCTGACAACATAAATATCTAGTCCTATTTCAACTTGTGCTTCAGTTTGGTCTATAAACCAACTAGTTATACAAGTCTTGTTATAGATACATGTACATACACCAAAAATAAGCAAATAATCAACTATAACACGCAACACCACAACTGTTTACACCAAGGGGTGACCATTGTGTTTGCAGATTTTACTTATGTAAGTAAAGGGCGCTTTACATATGTAAACAGGGAGTGAAAACTTTTACAACAATGTGGCTTTGTTATCTTGTAATAAAGGTAATGGGAAATGACAACAAATGGCACCTGATGAGTCACCAGACGAACGTAAAAAACTACGTTTGAAAGCACGCTTTTTCAAAGTGCTACATACATAACGTTGCAGCTTTAAACCTCATGATGTCACACCATATTTTCTACATGATGATATGTGGATGTACATGCGATAAATGCTGATGAATGTCAGTGATTTCATTTCTACCGATGTATACAATGAACTACTCAAGCAAAAGAATTTCGGACAATTGACGAATCGGACGTTTGAAACGGAAAGTGAAATCAGGGTTTGGCCTTGATCGCAAAAACCATTTCTATTTGGTTGATCCTGAGTTAGAACATAGTTCAGTACAACATGATGTACACATATTTCATGCTAACGACTGCTTGCAACCTACATTCTTACGATTCACTGTTAGTGATGTAGACGGCAGGACTCCTATGTACATACGTAGTGAAGCAATGAATTTATACACCGAACATATATACTGGCACGTATGTACATGACGTATTGTCCACGCGACATGCAGAGACAGATATCTTGAATTATTTCAGCTGGTTTCGGTATGTAGGCGATTTCTACGGCTGCTCGAAATATTTCTCATCAATAACCGTTCGTTAGTTCCGGACGCCAAGGATCTAATTTAGCTTCCCTACACTATGATATATTTACCCCGGCCAGTTTGTGCCCAAATATCCACATCCAAAAGGGTGTGGCCCACATGTACATGAATATATGCTCCACCGTCTTCTTGAAGGAAAGGGAAAGTAAAATGTTTCACTTCGTTATTATTGAGAATAATATTTGCTTGGTGTTTCTTAAAAATTGCACTGTCTAATATGTGGACCACCTTTTTTCAGCTGAGCGGATGTTTTTTAGTTTTCTATGACCACAATGCGTAAATTTTCAACGTTCCCAAGTAAGGTTAATTTTACTCTTTCCTGTTTCAAATGTGTTGGCAGAACCGAACACTGAACAGGCCCGGTCCCTCGGGCAGTCTCATCGTAAGATGCAGCTTCTACATCCTTTCGAATCTTTACATTCGATTTCACTTATCTGGAGAAAATACAGTTTTATTGTAAACTTAATTACTTTTCCGATGTAATAGTAGCGCATTCTTTACTTATACATGCATTAGCGGACGTTTACACTCTTGTAATTGCGTACCTTCCGTCGTCCCAAAGGCTTTTCTGTGTGTTGAAATACTATCACTCGATATGAAAGCTTTGCAAAACCCTTCTTCACGCAATTAACTGCCGCTATAGAGTTATTTAATCATCATCTGATAGCAGTTGTAAAATTCATTCTATATATACAAAAAAGGCGTGATTCAACAGTCTTGTGAAACAAATGTAAAATATAACAGAGCAGCTATAAAGCTCAAAACAGACAAAAACTTGTGTTACAGCATTCCATCTACCGGACCCCACACTTACAACCCCTATATACCAATGCTGACGCAACCATCGGAAAATATTATGTAGTAAGATGTGCATAAATATTCTGTATGGGCACATCTGCTTCATTTGTCGTCGTGGAATTGTTGTTGAGAATTCACCTTCCCTAACATTTAAGATCCTGTTAGCATGGCCCCTTATAAATGGACAAGCTGAAGGAAAATAGCTACACGTAGGTTCACACATAAAATGTCATCGTCTTCGGACGGACGCCTAAATCTATTAACCTTCTCATTATAGCTCTATTATTAAAATGCCGCCGTGTTAATGCGCTGGCACAGCACCTTCTATGCTTCAGTCCAAATGCGGCCACATTCCCTGTAACGGGTTTGTCGTGTTCGGCCGAGGCAGTTTCTTGCACCATTTCATATTTACCCTATGACAACGAAACCCAAACAAAGGCGCCTGGGGAATTCACTATGCAGTGTATTCAACAGCTCGATAAAAAAGTTGTGGCCATATTGAGAAGGTGATAAAATGCGCTCTGTATACTGAAAAATACAGTTATCGATTTCTAATTTTTCAGCCAATTTCCATGAATGAGTCTTGCATATTTAGTACATGGTTAGTTAGAGTTGTCTATAAACTATATATAGACGTGCAATGCGACATCATATACAGTCTACACATGACACTACTCCTACGCATTCCTAGGATGTTTTTGCATGTATTAGTTTACAGGTATACTGTGTGTATACCTACATATTTTTATATAAACGACATATGTACTCTATATTGATCAATGTGCATCAACTGTCACCAGGGTGAAGAGCCATTATATCGTCGCAGCTGTGGATACACTGTATGAAACATATGAGCCCTATGCACGACACATCGCATACTGTAAGCTCGCAAGGATTCGCAACATTGCAGAATGAATAATGCGTCTAAATTCGGCCTCACCTCGCAGGTTTCGGTGTAGTGCAACAATGGAGACAACGTCAGCTTGTCGTAGAGAACGAGTGTCAATATGTGCGATCATGTGCTATGGCCCGCATGAAAATAAGTGATTAACATGGGTCCAGAATGCCAGGAGACCGTAAGTCATCAGTGTGAATTATCAGTAATGGAGACCATGTCATTGTTGGGAACTATTAGTAATAGAGGCCAAAAGTTATCATTACTGCAGACCAACTATGCCGAGTTTAAGCTGGCTATTCAGCGAGAGCGTGAATGATTGTCCCGGGCAATGACTGGAATTCATTGATCAATAACCATAAAGCTATGTGTATATTGAAACGCCCTGTGACCACACGTGTGTGGATATAAATAGCTACAGATGCGGCTTGTTATAAACACACACACACACACACACAAACACACACACAAACAAATCTACAACGTATGACTTGAACTTACCGAGCATTGCCACAATCGTACCCGTCCTAAGCATTGCCCCCTTCATGCCACAGTAAATGATCCACGTAGGTGAGGGTAAAGTCGGGATTCACTAGACGGTGTGCAGGCCCGTTGCGAGAAATAGCGAGTCGTCCGATATGCCTTGAAACGCGGGAGATTGTTTCAGTCTCCTACGTTGTCTGTGACGCCCGTCGCTCGCTGCGGCGGGTACTTGCTGAGCCGGATCTGAGTAACCGGTCCAAGTGTTAGTGTTGTCAGAGTGCACTGGACTGGCAGACGTCACAGAAGCTCCGGTCAAATGCTGCTCGATCCTCTGTTCCATTGTATTCAGCCTGTTGAATCCCGTCTTTTGCTCGACTGTTTTACCAATCTATAAATAATACCGTAGACTTGAAGCTTGCTCTCTCTGATTATCGGTTTTTGCCTTCTTACTTTCTTATTCCCTTCGGAACTGATTACGATCTCGCTTTCACATCGGGACAACATTTGGCTAGTCTCGCTGAGTATTAAGCAGAGGCCGAGACTTGATTCCAGGGAATGCTCTCAACCCGTGTAGACAAGACACTCTATCCACATCCGCTTATATAAGAAAGACTATTCGGCAAAATAATGCCACTGACTTTTGAGTCCGACTCATATTTGGATATTTTCCATAAAATACAAAGAGAGGCAAGCGGCTTTTCCCGAGGCAAAGTATTGGGTGTCTTGGGAATAATCTGGTATGCTTTATGCTCTAGTAACAGTTAGGCCTATGCATGTATGTATAGAGGCCATTGCATAACAGTTACAGTAAGGCGCCTAATACTCTGCAGAGGAGGTTTCCGTAATAAGAAATTATGTGGCTTCCTCATGTACAGAAAAGGCGAAGGAAATATCGATGATACTGTATTAATTATTACACTTCCAAAATGTTGTTTCATTCAAATGTATGTGTGTTATGTTTGGGTGGAATCATATTTTGTGATCTTTGTGGAATAAAAATCTCCCGGGAACAGGAATTTCCTGTGCATACATGTACAAATTCGACTGATCTTGTTATAAATAACATCCGTGCATTTCCGGTCGGCTCGAAAGATTTGCTGTAGGTAGCAGATTTTCTTTTAGTTGACTATTTAATTCATGACATGTATTGTAGAGACATGGACCAGATGCGTCAAATGGAAATTTCGTCCGGTTGATGAATGAGAGAGCTCGACAGGCTCCTTTCTAGTATATCGCGAGGAGCTGGATTTGAACTCGTGATCTCATCTATTGATAGCTAGTGTCCAGGATAAGTCATTAATCGACTGATTTGTTTGTTTATATATTTACTTGATGTTTCTTAGGGTAACAGTCAAGAATTGTTTAATAAACGATATGCTGCCAGTTTCAGGGATGTGGATGACAAACATTTCCCACATGTAACTTCCGTGGCAATCAGCACTGTAGGCGTTACGTCGCCATGGAAGTTACATGCTGGTAACGTTAAGCGGGCTACGTTCAAGCGGAGACAACTGAAGATTGTCACTAAGGAAGCAGCGATGCTGCGGGATTTCTTGTCCCACAGAAACGTTTCTAGCCGCACCTGCCCAAGCGATTGAGGTGCAAACATATCCAACCTCTCGACCCAGGCTTAAGTGTGACTAGGCACACTGGCAGTAGCGCAGTTGTTGGACGTCTCTCCGGTAGACGTTACGTAGACCTAGGGTTCAATCAAAAAATCGGGTCAAACGCCAGACTTTAACATCAGTAATCTTCATACTCAGCATAACAGGAGTAGACCTAACACTGGTCGGCTCCGTACCAGTATTGTGTCCTTCGGCGTCTTGTAGGGTGTCTTTAGCATGACAATCCAGTTAGGCAGCACTATAAATATATCTTGAGGTAAACTGACAATAGGCCGGATTTCACCGGGCGCGTGTGACCATTTGCCAGCTAACACACTGTAGTCGCTGCTCAGGCTTTCACTCTCTGTGCTGTAGCCTTGCACTTCATGTTCCACATGCAAGAAAGCTACGATAGTGAGAAGACTGAAATAATATTGAAAGTAACGTTAAATACTCAACTGAAAAAAAAATTATTTAGTGCAGATGAAATTCCTTGTAGACCTGTAACCAGAATTGTAATGATTCACCCTTACATCAGCAGTTAGGCCTTAAGAAATCTATTATAGTATGATGTTCCCGACGAACACAACACCAAAAACTGATAAATCAATATTTCATTTCATTACAAACCTAAACTATATTCGTGTTTACATGACATTTCATTACAACCCTGAACTATATTCATTTTTTCATGTTAACCATGTTAACTCGAACGGCATATGGTCAACTTTCTGCTTTGATTGTTTGTTGCTCGCAGGCTGACTTGGCTGAGTATAAAGGCTGGAGGACCTGTGGCCGGGGTTTGACCACATTCCTCGCACATCTTCGGTATTATTGGGGAATATCGATTTGATAAATCATTTCCTACTCACAGTCGACTGATTCAAAGAATTTATCTTCATTTGGAACTTCGCAACGTGACGTCCTGAATACATGTTACCAAACCCATTAATATTCTTGTCACTGGGCGTTCTGCCTTGACGAATAAAAAAGATGTCCACAGTTAAGAATATCGTAGTTTGGAGGTTCTGGAAATAAGTGGGGTTGTGCATTTATGGACATCGTAGAATTACTGACTCTGAGGCTGCCTCTCTATAGGCTGAAAGCGTTTTGAATGCATGTCTCTTTTCCAACGCCCAGGTCATTGCCATCCACAGCAACTGCTTCATAGCAGCAAATAAAGACCTTCTTAAAATAGCTGCAGAGATGAAACTTTCTATTTCAGGAGATCTAGACGTTAGACGTAAGGTGCGGGTCTTTTTGAAGAACGTCAATCGTATTGAAAGGTGCAATGTTTGTATTCTCCGTGGTCGCAATGGACGTCAAGTGCGTGTCAGACTGGAAATATTGCCGTTTTGTCAGGAGAACCTATCAGAACTGCCAGAACCCACTTAACACATCTAACGCTAGTGTCCTTTTATTTGCAGAAATTAGTTACAGGTCAATCCATCAAGGCTTCCTGGGCCATAGATACCGATATTGTTACATACTGGATTTTATCTTTTTCCTGCAGACAAAAGTAAATGCGATTTCCACCCATTTGTTATAGTAATTTTCCGGTCTTTGACCGATATGCAAAGCCGCTCACCCGGCTTGTGGCTTGTCGCCTTTTTCCGCCTGCAGGCATCAATTTTCTTGTCACTTTGTCCGAAGTGTCTTCTATAGTGGGACGCTGGTTCGCGTACATTTTATTAATTTCAGTAATGCTTTAAGATTAAAGAAGGACACTCAGCGGCTCTGGGGGAGTGCTAAGAATGTGGAGAAAAGTAATAAGGGTCGTGAAACAGCGTTCCGGGAGAGATGTTTCCGAGTGGCAAGAAAACTGCACTCGACCTCAATTGATCCTATAAAGAGAAGAGCTTGTTCTACTATCAACAGACTCACATCAGAAGGGGGCCAAGCGTTTAAAAGAGCTTCTAACTTCTCTCTGTTTTCTTTAATTAAGTTGGTGATTTACGGGTTAAATCGTTGAATTCAATACGGTTAAACAGCTTTTTTTCACTTTTTCACTGCAACTCTAACAGGCTGTAATTCAAGTACCTATCAATTGTACCGCCAAATCGATCACGTTTTTCGTCTTATTTGACCACTTTGCTTAGAAATTATCAAATATTAAGCCAATTGTTATTATTTTTCAGTTGTTTCAAGAATCTTTTTTTATCAATATTGAGCTTGCCAGACGCTTGCCAGATTCACAATGGTGATGAAGTGATAATCGGTTTCTATAGCTTCTTTCTACCATACGACTGTTGTGAGAAAGAAATGTGCTAAAACTTCAATAATGGATCTGAAATCCGCCATGTGGAAAGATGTTTTCTTTTTTGTATTCCTTATTGGGACTAGGTACCATATGTTCATCGTGTTGAGTGTGATCGCCAAGCTGGATCTGTGAACAGTAGCAATCAGAGCGCAACTGAACTGCACATTTGATTATCGACACCATGTATACTAAAATGGTGCACGATTTGGAACGATTTTATTCATCCGCCTGGGTCATTCATTTCGCCTTATTCGCATCATTGCAAACTGTTGACTGCTTCTCTTTGCATGCATCCGTCCTAATTTATATGTTATATATTTTATTAGTTTTTTGGTGGCTTGTGTTATTCGTTGTTTCTAGGAACTGGTCTTAGGATTATACAAGGCTCTGTCCTCAAAAATAAGAAGAAATCACTTTGTATTTGGTCTATGTAGAACAGCACAGCCAGATAGCTGTTTAGAGTGTTGGTGATCAACAAAGCGGGTCAGGCGTGGAATAACCACAAACACAGGTTCATTTAAGTTTATGCTTTAACATTGCAGACATCAGTAAGAGCCTAAGTTTGCCCTCGATTCCAGGTAATGTCTCAGTGAAACTTTTGGCGCTCACATGTTTTGTTCTTCATTTGCACAAAATGAATGTGTACAAATTAAAGTTGTCATGTGAAATCTGACAGTTTTGTTTTCATCCTAGTCATCCACACCTGTTATCAGATTTGTTATCATCTCTGTAAATGGCCCTTCTTGTTTATATGAGAGTGAGTAACTAAGCTAAACTAACTTAAGCTGTCTAGCTTACATATGAGAACTGCGAAATGAAGCTTAAATTTTATTTTAATCAATTTGCCAATTAGCTAGATAAAGTAAATTAATTTATTTTTTACTTCTGTACTAACTCATTTAATGTTTTTTTTTTGTATATTTGTTAGCGTTATCTTCGAATTTCTTCACTCGAACGCTAGAACAATTCGGTTATATAAGCGCAGTGAGGTAAGGTTTTGGAGTAAACCGGTACGCGGGAAACATTTCTTATTCCCACAGCTTTGAAAAAAGTGCGCTAACAGAAGCTCGTCGATGCATCAAGTCTCCAGAATATTCAGCTCGCTTGAGATGTCAATCATGGAATTGTTTTCAGGAAAGGAAACACAAGCACAATTGCCTTTTTTCTTCTTTCATTTTGTGTTCTTTTGCCCTAGCATCAAATAAAACTTGCCTAGTTGACATCCTTTCAGCTTCAAGTAAAACTTGAAAAAAACTTCATCAAAGTTGATGATCACCTCATTGCAACAATGCTGTTTATACTTTTTGGCTATCCTGGAGAATAGCATTTGTACAAAGCAAGCATGTAGTTGACAGCGTGGATAGTTTTCAACTTTTTAGTGAAGAAGATATGTAATAGATCTGCAGACTGAAGCTCTGAACTTTCCTTTTCTTGTGTTACACTATTTATTTACGAGCTGTCATATCTTATCTTTTCGCTGTGTTAAGTCCCTGCGATTTTTTTTTCTTGCTTCGTTCCATAGCTATATTTCGTGGTTGGTGCTAGATTATGTCAAAATCGATTTTCAATTTCCATTTCCTTTCACAGATTTTGCCTTCAAATTATTTCAGGGTATTTTATCGACATAAAATAAACGAGAAATAAACGTCCAGATACTCATATAAAACGAGTGGTAAAAAGTGAAATATGTTTTCCAGAGTTGTGAATTGTGAAATAACGGTATCCTCAATCAGCAGACAAAGAGCGCAACGTCGGATAAAGCTCAATTTATAAATCTCGTGTGGATGGAGACAAAATTTATGTTGTTTCTATATTTTTCTCTCTTTTCCATCCACAAACAAGTGTTCTTTGAATACATGTTTACGACGTCTAGATTTAGAACCACTAAGCCACCAGCGGAACCTTCCCTGAACAAGTCGTCTTGTCATTTGTGACAGGAACAAGCTACAGCCCGTGACCGATGAAGTCACGTGTTCAAGTAAAGCTCCGCCATTAAACCAGTATTATAGTATAAAATGCACAAATATATTTAAAGACGCCAATTAGATAGTCCACAAAAGTCCATAAACAAGCATATTGAACGTAAGATAATATACCCCTAGCACTTTGTCATTAGAATAGCAACTGTGTCAAACTTCGCCACAGAACACAAGCAATTCTGAAGAAAAAGCTCTAAAAGGATTCTTGAAGCTACCAAACCTTTTCATACTTCAGCTCTGTTTCTTCCACAAGGTTAGTGATGTGCGACTTTGTCAACTGATTTATTTGTCTGTGTTCAACAACTTGAATGAACCAAGTATGACACCTTAATAAAACTTCACCAGTTTTTTGGCAAATTTGGTTTTTGGAAATTTATTAGCGTACATTGTATCACAAATACAACACCAATACTAATAAATCAATACTTAATTTCATACCAAACCGTAACTACATTACTTTTTTTTTATATTTTGACGCGAACATCTAAACTGGAACGTACTAATGGCCAACACTCTTATTTGACTGTTGTTCGCCAAGGATTAGGACGAGTATATACAGTAGAAGGGCTGTGGCTGGAGTTTGACCACATTCCTCGCACATCTTCACTATTATCGGAGAATATCGATTTGGTAAATCATTATTTACTCACAGTCGACTGATTCAAAGAATTTATCTTCATTTGGAACTTCGCAACGTGACGTCCTGAATACATGTTACCAAACCCATTAACATTCTTGCCAACGGGCGTTCTGCCTGTGCGAATAAAAAAGACGACTACAATTAAGATTGCAGTTTGTGGATAGGGCGAAGACATAGGATTGCTCATTTATGGGCTTAGAGAACTACCGACTCCATCGCGGTCTCTCTCTAGGTTGAGAGAGTTTTGAAGGTAGGTCTCTTTTCCAGTCACAGGATCCAGGCATGTCCCAGGCCATTGCCATCCACAACAACTGTAATTCATTTCAATGCAGTAGATAATCAATTTCTATCAGATAGACAGTATTGCTATATGAAGTGATGGAGACATGATACCTTCTACTTGAGGGGGTCTAAAGGTAGACGCAAGGTGCCAGAGTTATCGAAGAACGTCAGTCGTACTAAGAGCTCCAGTGTTTGTGTTCTCCGTGGTCGCGGTAGATATCAATTATTAGAAAATAACGATGGATGTCAAGTGGGTGTCAAAATGGAAATATTGCGGTTTTTGTTTGGCAGAGCCTATCAGAACCACACATCCAACGCTAGTGGCCTTTTATTCGCATAAGTTAGTTACAGGTTTTGCTCCATATTGGATTTTGTCTTTTTCCTGAAGACATGTGATTTCAACCCATTTGTTACCTAAATTTTCCGTCTTTGATCAACTGACATCATCGATCACCGACAAGCCGTTCATCCTTCTTGTGTCTTGTCGCCCTTTCTGTCTGAAGCCATCTAATTTCAAGTCTTTTTGTCCGAAGTGTCTTTTATGGGATGCCACTGGTTCGGGCACAGGTTAGTTTATTAATTTCAGTAATTAATTAAAGATTAAAGGAGCACACATATTAGCGACTCGACAGAAGTGTTAGGAATGCGGTGACAGTAAACCTGAATGGAGAAACAGCGTTCTGGAGAGATGTTTCAAAATGGAAAGAAACTGCACTCGATCTCAACTCAAAAAGTTTGCTCCATACTCTCAAAGGCTGACATCAAAAGGGTGCCAAGCGCTTCAAACAGTTTCAAACTTCACACTGTTTTCTTTAATTAAGATGTCAAATCGTTGAATTCAATACCGTTTTCACTGCCACTCTAAAAGGTTGTACATCGAGCACGTTTCAATGTTGCCTCCACATCCATCACGTTTCCTATCTTATTTGACAGCATTTTGCTTGAGAAGTATCACATACTGAACTTATCATTTTTTATCATTATTGCGTTTGCCATACATCGTAAATTCACAAACATGATGAGATAATGGACTTTTTTGAAGAACAGCTGCCCTCAGAGCGTAACTAAGATACATATTTGATTATCGACACCATATATACTAAAATGATACACAATCTGGAACGATTTTATTCATCCGCCTCGAACCTTCATTACGTCTTATCCTCATCATTGCAAACTGTTGACTGCTTCTCTTTCACGAATCAGTCCTAATTTATATATGTTATATATTTTCTTAGTTCTTTGGTGGTTTGTGTTATTTGCCGTTTATGGAAACTGGTCTTACGATTATACAAGGCTTTGTCCTCAAAAATAAGACAAAATAACTTAGCTGTATGACGCATCATTAAGCCAGGTAGCTGTCTAGGGTGTTACATAAGTTCGCATGAGCAAAACTAAAACACAGGTTCATTTATGTCTATGGTTTAACATTAAAGACATCAGCAACAGCTCAAGTCTGTCCTCGGGACGATGCACTCTAAACCGAAACTATATACATGGTCAAAAACTTTTCTTGCGAAACCAAGTTCTGATCTGTTTCGCCCAGTGTTGAGAAAATCATGACTTTTTTGTTCTGGTATAGATTTGACCCAGCTATTCTGCCAGCTTAAATTGACAAGAAACATGTGTTGCTTTCACAGTTTAATGCTTCTAGAATGCCTATGTCCAGATGAAATATTTTGTGAAAACCCAGTGTTGATGTCAACTCAGTCAGTCCCACATGTATAATTCACCTAAGCATCCGAATCACAGAGTTTTAAACAAAACTTTCGTTTTAAGGGCATCCTACACTTTATGACCCAGCAATTGCCATTCGCAATAACCAGACCCCTTTTAAACCTTATAGATTCTCGTACTCACTGTTGCATCCAGGAACAAATGTTCTCTGGGTATATGTTTACGGCGTCTTTCTTTAGAACCCCTGAGAAGCCAGCATAACCTTCCCTGAACAACTCGTTTAGCCAGTTGTGAAAGGACACAGCTACAGGCCGTGAATAATTACGTCACGTGTACGAGTCAAGCTCTACACTTGAACATGACCAGAACGATGGCACAAAATGCGCAAATAAATATAAAAATGTTCCGCAAAAGTAAGCAGGCCTTCTGAACGTAAGATAATATTAGCTAGCGCTTTCAGCCCTTAGAATAATACATATGTCAAACTCCGCAACAAAACACAATCGGTTCTTTGGACAAAGCAATGAAAGGGTTCTTGAAGCTACCAAAAGCTTTCATACTGCTGCTGAAATTTTCTTCCACAAGGTTTGTGATATTCGATTTTGTCAAGTGATTCTTTTGTAATGCACATCTTGAATGAATCAATTATCATCAATAGTTAAGCGTTAGGAAATTTATTAGCGTATATTGTGTCTGAGAAACGCGAAACCAAACACTAATGAATTAATATTTCATTACATTGCAAACCTGAATTCGTTTTCTTTTTTTCATGTGTTAAAGTGAACATGTAAACTGGAACGGCATCTGACTAACTTTCTTCTTTGCCTGTTTCTTGTTCACTGGCGGATTCGGATGAGTATGTACGGTTGAGGGGCTGTGGCTGGAGTTTGACCACATTCCTCGCACATCTTCGGTATTATCCGGAAATATCGATTTGGTAAATCATTTCTTACTCACAGTCGACTGATTCAAAGAGTTTATCCTTATTTGAAACTTCGCAACGTGACGTCCTGAATACATGTTACCAACCCCATTAACATTCTTGCCACTGGGCGTTCTGCCATGCCGAATGAAGAAAAGGACTACAATTATGAAGATTTCAGTTTGCGGGTCCAGAGAAGAAGTGGGATAGCGCAGTCTGTGGCGGACTCTCTCCAGGTTGAAAAGCGTTTTGAAGGCATGTCTCTTTTCCAATGGCCAGGTCATTGCCACTCACAGCAATTCTTTATAATTTATTTAAAGGCAACGCCTAAGCAGTTTCTATCGTGTAGACAGCATTGCTACACAAGCTTCTGCAGAGATGAGACTGTCAGCTTCAGGAGATCTGGATATAAGGTTATTGGAGAACGTCCGTGGATTAAGAGGCACACTGTTTATGCACTGTTATGATTTAAGGGAAAATACTGATGGAAGTCAAGTGGGTGTCAAAATGGAAATATTGGGTTCTGAGTCTATCAGAACTGCCAGCGCGTAGTTAACACATCTAAAGCTAGCGGCCTTTTATTTGCAGAAATTAGTTACATGTCAATCCATAAAGGCCATCAGGGGCATAGATACCGATATTGCTCCATATTGGATTTTGTCTTCTTCCCATCCATTCGTTCTCCAAATTTTCCGTTCTTTGATCGATCAGCAAAGCTCCTCACCCTTGTGACTTGTCGCCTTTTTCCGCCTGAAGACATGAATTTTCGTGTCATTTTGTCCGAAGTGTCTTCCATGCCGTGACGCTGGTTGCCCACAAATTGTTTTATTAATTTCAGTAATGCATTAAGGTGACATGTCAGCAACTCTGTGGGAATGTTGGGAATGCAGAGATGTTAAGAAAACACGGAGAAACAGGCTAAATGTTTAAGAATAGAAAGAAACAGCACTCGACCTCAAATGACACGATACAAGAGCAGCAAACTTTACCCGGTTTTCTTTAATCAAGTTGGTAATTTACGAGTTGTCAAATCGTTGAATTCAGTACTGCAAGGCAGCTACTTTTTCACTGCCACTCGATAAGGCTGTATTTCAAGTACTCTTCAATATTACCTCCAAATCGATGACGGTTTCAATCTTATGTGGCAGCATTTTGCTTGAGAGTTATCACATATTAAGCTTTTTATTATTATATTTCTGTCGTTTCACTTATTTTTTATCATTATTTCGCTTGTCAGACATGGTGAATTCACAATGTTACTGAAACTGAATAATCAATCCGTAAATCGCATTTACGACTTAACATTTTTTAACATTTTCTTGCTTGCCTGCTAATAGTTTTTTTGCAACTTTCATCCACTATGTACTGGTGACTCGTCATGATTACCACTTGACTTAAATGTTATAAGTGTTATTGAAGTGTATAGTCCTGAATCTTCAGCACAAAAGAAGGCTTCCACCTCAAATATAAAAATAAATCCCGTTGTATTTTGTCTTTGCAAAACAATATTTGCTGTATGATGCATCAGTATGAAAGCAGATAGCTGTTAAGAATGTTACATCAGTTCAAATGAGAAGAACGAGCGCATAAACGAAAGCACAGCTTCGTTTGTACCTATGACTTAACATTACAGACATCGACAACAGCCCAAGATTATCCTCTACTCCATGTAATGTCTCAACTGTCGGAAAAAACTCTGCTGGATAGCCGAGGTTTACAATCCTAACAAAGCCAGGTGGTATTCTTTGTACCGGCCATGTTCACTCAAAACATGAGTGATACAAAGAAATGCTCTTTTAGCATGCCTTTTATTTAGCTTTTTGTGCCTTTTTGCGCTCACCTGTTTGGTTTTCAAATGACATAAAATAAATCTGTACAGATTCAACTTTGCATTAGAAATGTGTTTCGCGATTTCTTAAATATTTGTAATCTCTGCAAATGGACCCTGCTGTCTATATGAGAATGACTACATAAACTAAACTAAGTTAATCTAAGCCATCTAGCTTATTTATGAGCAATATGAAGCTGCAATTTTATTTCAACTCAGACTTATTTCTATAGTTATAACCGCAATCAAGTACAATTATTCATTTTTTACTTAACTTATTTATTATTTACTTTATTTTGTTTCGTCAATCTTCAACGTCCTACTCAAGGACACTTCGGTTATACAAACGCAGTTTTTGGAGTAAACCGGCACGCGGGAATGAAATGGAATGTAAAATTGGTGATAAAAAGTGTCCAATTATCGCTGCTATTCCCAGAGCTATGGCTAAAATGCTGTAACAGAGGCGCATCGATGCCTTACCTCTCCAACATACTCTGTTGGTTTGAAAAATCAATCATAGAATTGTCTTGTGGAAAGGGAAGACCAGAAGATTTGCCTCTTTTCCCCCTTTTTATGTTACTTTCTCCAAGAATTTTAAAAAAAAGCTCTTGCTACGTTGAAACGCTTTCAGCGTCAATCACGACAGACAAGCTTTATCGAAGTTGATGTTTAGCTCATTGCCATAATAATGTTCATATTTTGTAGGTATCCAGGACAATGGAATTTGGACAAAGAAACATGTAGTTGACAGTGTGGATAGTTTTGAATTTAAGGTGTAGAAGAAAGGTAACAGATCTACAGACTTATGTTTAGTACATCTCTTTTCTTCAGTAACACTTCACATTAACGAGCTCTCAAGTCGCATCTTTTACGTGTGTTAAGTCGCAGAGCGTTTTTCCTTTGTTCCAATGCAATATTTCGTGTTTGGTGCTAGGTTATTTTAAAATCCATTCTCGATTTCTATTTTCTTTTTAACAGCTGACTGCTTTGAGGAATCAGCGTGCAGATATGCTCATACAAAACGAGAGATAAGAAGTGATATACGAATTGTGAGATGAACAGTATCCTCAATCAGCATACAAAGACGTGCAATGTCGGATGAAGGTCAGTTTAGAAATTTCTCACTGATGGAGGCAAAGTTTTAGTTGTTTCCACATTTTTCTCTCTGTTGCATCCATAGACAAATATTCTTTGGGTACATGTTTACGGCGTCTAGCTCTGGTGTCACTAAGACATCAACAGAAAATTCCCTGAACAAGTCATCTAATCAGTTGTGACAGGATTGAGTTATGTAAAAGACAACAACACAGAGAGTAATGCCAGAGCAGCGACGACAGTGTGATAGCTGGCAAATGCAACGTTGCAATGCCCAATGTTCTTATTTGTTTCATTTTCGCAGACGGACTTGGATGAGTATATATAATGGAGGAACTGTGCCTGGATTTTGGCCACGTTCCGCGCACATCTTTGCTATGATCGGGGAATATCGATTTGGTAAATCATTCTTTTTCCGCACCCAATTCAAAGAATTTATCTTTACTTGGAACTTTGCAGCGTGACGTTCTGAATACATGTTACCAAGCCATTAACATTTTTGCCAACTGGTTCTCTGCTTTAGAGAATAAAAAAACGACTACAATTAAGAAGATTCCAGTTTTTGGGTCCAGCGAAGAAGTAGGATTGCTCATTTATGGGCTTAGTTGAATTACCGACTCCATCGCGGTCTCTCTCTCGGTTGAAAGAGTTTTGAAGGTATGTCTCTTTTCCAGTGCCCGGGTAATTGTTATCCTAAGCAACTAACTAGTTCGTTTCAAGGCAGCAAATAAGCAGTTTTCATCGGGTAGGCAACATTGCTATAAAAACTGCTGGAGAGCTGAAAATCTTCTAATACAGTAGATCTATACAGGTAGATGTAAGGTGCGGAGTTTATTGGAGAACGTGGATCGTAGAGGTGTAATATTTGTGTTCTCCGTGGTCGCGGTAGATATGATTTATGTGAAAGTACTGATGAACGTCAAGTGGGTGTCAAAGTGGGAATATTACGGTTTTGTTAGGAAGAATCCATCAGAACTGCCAGCATGTATTTAACACATCCAGCGGTATAGCTGCCTTTTATTCGAAGAAATTAGTTACCGGTCAATCCATCAGGGCTCCCGGGCCATAGATACCGATATTGCTCCATATTGGATTTTGTCTTTTTCCTGAAGGCAAATATCAATGCGATTTCCACCCATTTGTTCTCTGAATTTTCCGTTCTATGATCGATCGCAAAGCGGCTCACCGCTCTTGTGGCTTGTCGCCTTTTTCCGCCTGCAGCCATCAATTTTCGTGTCGTTTTGTCCGAAGTGTCTTCTATCGGATGCCACTGGTTCGCGCATAGCTTATTTTATTAATTTCAGTAATGCATTAAGATTAAAGGAGCACTCATGTCAGCGACTCGACAGAAGTGTTAGAAATGCGGTGACAGTAAATCTGAATGGAGAAACAGCGTTCTGGAGAGATTTTTCAGAATGGAAAGAAACTGCACTCGATCTCAATTGATCCGCTGAAGAGAATAGCTTGCTCTACACTCCCAAAGACTGACGTCAGAAGTGTGCCAAGCGTTTTGAAGAGTTTCAAACTTCACCCTGTTTTCTTTAATTAAGTTGGTGATTTACGAGTTGTCAAATCGTTGAATTGCCTACCGTTAAGCAGCGACTTTTTCACTGCAGCCCTAAAATGCTGTATTTCAAGTACGCTTCAATGTTTATAGTCAAATCGATAATGTTTTCAATCTTATTTGACAGCATTTCGCCCGAGATTTATCACAAATTAACTTATTATTATTATTTATCCGCATTTTTTTTATCATTATTGCGTTTGCCAAACATCGTAAATTCACAATGGTGATGAAAAAATAAGCGGCTTTAATTCCTTTTTATCATATACGACAGTTGTGAGAAAGAAAAGTGCTAAAGCTTTGTGGGCTGCTTGTATAATGGCTCTGAAATTCGCAGAGACATTTTTTTATGTCTTTAAGGGGCTAGGAACCGTATGTTCACCATGCTGGGTGTGAGCGCCACGTTGGATATATAGCAAAGCGCAACTCGGATACACAATTGATTATATACACAAGGTTGAAAAGCCAAAGGATTCTTGAAACTAACAAACTTTATCAAACTTGTTCTCTCTTTCTTCCACAAGGTTTGTGATCCGCAGCCCTGTTATGCCATTCATTTGTCTGTATTAACCATCCTGAATGAATCAATTATGAGCTTAATGAAACATCAACAGTTAATTATTAGGAAACTTATTAGCGTATATTGTATCCCAAAACAGCAAAACTGATAAATCAATGCTTAATTTCATTACAAACCTTAAGTACACTCGTTTCTTTAAATTCGCCACGATATGGCTGAAATATTGCCGATGTGGCGTTAAGCCACAATCATTCATTCATTCATTCGTTTTTTAAATGTTAACGCGAATGTTTAAACTGTAACATTCCAATGGCCAACATTTTAATTTTACTGTTTGTTGTACGTCAGAGGATTTGGATGAGTATATATGGTGGAGGACCTGTGGTTGGAGTTTGGCCATATTCCTCGCACATCTTCGCTATTATCGAGGAATATCGATTTGGTAAATCATTCTTCACTAACAACCGACTGATTCAAAGAATTTATCTGCATTTGGAACTTCGCAGCGTGACGTCCTGAATACATATTACCAAACCCGTTAACAATCTTGCCACTGGATTTTCTGTCTGGCCGAATAAAAAAGACTACAGATTGCGGTATGCGGGTCCGGAGAAGAAGTAGGATTGCTCATTTATGGGCATCGCTGAATTATCCCAACTACCTTGGTCTTTTCTGTAGTTGAAGGTGTTTGAAGGCATGACTCTTTTTTAGTTTATCAAGGATGACTATTCTGAGTATCTGCCTGTGATTCATTTGAATGCAGCAAGTCAGCACTTTCTATCGGGTAGAGAGCATCTCAACATAAAACTACTGCAGAAAGGGGATTTTTTCACTTGACCAGATCTGAAGTTAAACGTAAGGTGCAGCGAGTACTGGAGAACGTCGATGGTATTGAGAGGCTTTGTTTGTGTACTCCCTGCTCTCGGTATGTATGATTGATGACAAACTATTGAAGGCCGTCAAGTAGGTGTCAAAATGGAAATAACGCAATTTTGTTTAGGGAGAGCATATCAGAACAGCCAGCACCTACTTAGCACATCTAAGGCTAGCGGTCTTTTATTTGCAGAAATTAGTTACAGGTCAATCCATTAAGGCTCCCGGGCCATAGATACCGATATTGCTCCATATTGGATTTGTCTTTTTCCTGAAGACAAAAATCAATGCGATTTCCACCCATTTGTTCTCTGAATTTTCCGTTCTATGATCGATCGACAAAGCCGCTAAACTCCCCTGTGGCTTGCCGCCTTTTTCCGCCTGCAGCCATCAATTTTCGTGTCATTTTGTCCGAAGTGTCTTCAATAGGATGCCACTGGTTCATGCACAGTTTATTTCAGTAATGTCTTAAGATTAAAGGAGCACTCATGTCAGCAACTCTGTGGTAAAGTGGCGAGCATTACACCTTTCTTTCAGTCCTTTCTTTCATTAAGTTTGTCCGTGGTTCAGTTGGTAAGCGCGCTAGCACAGCGTAATGACCCAAGCCTCAATCAATGCGATCGCTGTGAGTTCAAGTCCAGCTCATGCTGGCTTCCTCTCCGACCGCAGGTGGGAACGGTTGTGGGTTTCCCCCGTTCTCTGCCCGGTTTCGTCACACCATAATGCCGGCCGATGTCGTAGAAGTGAAATATTCTTGAGTAGAGCGTAAAACACCAATCAAATAAATAAATTAATTAATTTCATTAAGTTTGTAATTTACGACTTGTCAAATCGTTTAATTTAGCACTGTGAAACTGCTCCCATTTTACAGCCACTCTCTAAGGTAGTGTGTCAAGTTTGCTTCAATCATGCTTATAAACGGATAACGGCTTCAATTTTTTTTCACAGCATTTTTCCTGAGAACTATCGCACAATAAACTTTTGTATTCTTTTGTCGATTTCTTTTTATTATTACTGTGCATGCTAGACATTAAAAGAGGTGATGGGGAGATAATCAGCTGTAAGGCTTTCTGGCTTTCTGCGATAGCTTCGAGGTAGAATTTACTAACCCTTTGCAAACTGCTTATAAAGTCAATCGGGAAATCACTATGTACAATGTGATTTTCTTTGTTTGCAGTTTTTGCCTTCTTTAATTCCTCCTCAACGTTCATCTAATATACAGTGTGTTATTGTCATCATGCGATTTATTTCTTTTTAACTTTATGTAAGTGACTAGATAGGAATACTTCTTCTGGACAAAACAAGCCCTTTGCATCACACCTGATACCATGAAACAAAAACATGTAACTCGCTTTCATTGGAGAAGCATAAACGGCCTTTTCAAAGAGCATCTGTCTTCTTACCACCACTTTGGCGATGTGAGATCAAACGACTTATTTGTAAGTCACTATATTTGGCCTCTGGGCTTTGCCTGTATGATGCATGGGAAGATGATGACGGCTACATGAGGCTTAGAGATACTTGCTAACTCCCATGAGTAAAGCACTGGCTCGCTATGGCTGACAGCCCTTTGATCATTATGGCCACGAGTTCGAACCCAGTTCTCAGTGGTTATGGTTTTCAGTTACCTGGCAATTATCGCTGTCTTACCTCACCTCGGGTTCTTCCACCGAAGGCGTAAAGCACAAATCACTAAGAAAAAACACAATATGAAGTTGTAATCTTATTTGAATCATTTTGTCTCAGTTGCACTATTCCAAGGGGTTTTTTTTTCTTTATATCCCCCTCAAGTTAAGGAAATTTATTTATTATTTATAGTTGTTTACATGTTTATTCCACTTGTTTCAAAGTTTCAAAGTTTATTTATTTATAGTTGTTTACATATTTATTCGACTTGTTTCAAAGTCGTACCCAAGAAAGATATGGTTAAGCACCCGCGATAACATTTATGTATGGAGGGAACTGGCACTAGAGATTCAACTGGAACGTAATACTGGTGATGAAAATTGAAGGAATCTTTTTTTCTTAATCCCAGAGCTATAGTTAAAGTGCGCCAGTAGAAGCACATCAGTGTCTTTCGTCTCCGGAATACCCCGTTAGTCTGAGAAATCAATCCCGGAATTGTCTTCTGGAAAGGAAAGACCAGTACATTTGCCTTCTTTCTTCGCTTTTTATGCTGTTTGCGCCTAGCGTCAAGTTGGCATGCTTTCTGCTTCAAACACGATAAGGAAACGTTATTTCTGTTGATGTCCAGCTCTTTGCCAAAGTGATGTTTAGATTTTTATGATATTTGGACAAAGAGAACAGTTATCTGATCCCGTTATTTCAAGACAGCCTGGATGGTTTTAAATTTCAAAGTTTGTAGGATAGGAAATAGCTCAACAAAAGTCCCAAACATTCCTTTTCTTCTGTAACACTGGTAATTTACGTGCTGTCAAGGCGTATCTTTTCGCTGTGTTAAGTCGCTGTGCAATATTTCGTGTTTGCTGCTAGATTATGTTAAAATCGATTTTCTATTCCAACTTTCTTTCATAGATTTTGTCTTCAAATTATCTCACGTTATTCTATCGACATAAAAGCCGACTTTTTTCAAGAATCAACGTCCAAAAAATGCATATAAAAACGAGAGATAAGAAGTGAATTATGGTTTCGTGAATTATGAATGGTGAGATTGCAGTATACTCGATTAGTAAATAAAGACGTGCAATGTAGCGTAAAGCTCAGTTGCTACATCTTTTGTTTATACAAACGACTTTTTAGTTGTTTCTATAACTTGCTTTCTGTTGCTTCCATAAACAAGTGTTCTTCCGGTGTATGTTTACGACGCCCCTCCTTGTATCACCATTATATCAGCAGTGACTAGCCTGACCAAGTCGTCAAAGAAATTGTCGATGGGTACAGTTTGCACGTAACCTATGAATTCATGTGTTTGAGGCCAGTTCCACCAACAAACATGGCTGCCATGATAACATAAATATTCAACTGACGAAACATGTAATGATCTTTAAGTCGTTAAAAAGAGGCCTTGTACCAGGTGTCAATTAAATACGATATAAGAAAAAAGTGAGGTAACGGCTTTCATGACAGCCCGCTGGGGGAATTGTAAACCTATATATATAGTCGCTTGGGAAACCTCTTGGAAATTGTTTTAAAACGCGCTGAATCCTGTAAATACAATAAATTCTCATCAGAAATTCAGAAGGCTGTGTGGGTTGTCCAACTACAGTATGGCGAAGGAACAGTGCGCTTTGCCAGACCAACGGAAGATCTATACCGTTCTTCTTCTGATTTAGTAGATAACGTCGCTTCCTTTCAGTCGATAGAGCCGACCAGGCTATTTACAGCTCCGCAGCGATAAATTTATTGCACATGACTTTGGAATTCAAGCAACGACCCAGCGCATTTTTAAAAGTCACCGTTCTGTTCACATTATATTCCCCCTGCTACCTCGTAGATATTTAAATGATAGGAGGTTTTTGGAGCCTGCATGGCGCGGGGCGCTAAATATATATTCTACAATACACAATAATTCTTAAAAAACAATTGAGTCTGATATTTTATTCTACAGGAATGTATTGCAAGAGTGATAATCATTAATTTGCTGGACAGTAGCTTGTTGGAATCAAAGCGTAAATGTGATACATGTGTTTGTTTAATGACAACTTTAAACTACCATAGTACACGTTTTGGACTCTGGATAGGCTGAAGCATGAACAACATTCGTAGTGACTTTCCGGCTTGTTGTAATTAAGGCGCAGATGAGGTAAATGCTTTTGTTTCACGACTTGGATACAGATTACATTTACGCCCCTGCAACATTCGCTTTATGTCTTCTCGGCAACACCGATAGCTATCTGTTAACACCTTTTCAACACATGGTTCCGTTCTGTTATTTTATGTACATGTACTTTCTTAGATCTTTGATGGTTTGTGTTGAACGTTATATGTCGAGGAACGTCAATACTGGTGAACGAATGGTAGATGTATATGACGCTTACATTTCACTTTATCTACACCCATGATTAAATCAGAAAAGAATGTAATTGTGTTTTGTTTATAGTAAATAAGATTTTAACATTTTCCCGAAAATCAAAATATAACGTGTCAACATAGATAATAACTTCAAAGAGGAACCTTTTCTGCAATATCCGTAACTGAATTTTATTTTCAGCTGTACATTTTTCATAGTAAGCAGTTGAAATGCCCTGTTAGGTCAAATGGTGGAAGAAACATAAGTAAACTACCACAACAACTGAGACGATGCGACAACTTCTCCTAAAGGCATATACCAACCAAAAACGACTACAAACTTTCTGTTAAGCAATCAGTCCGCCAGCAACCTGCGAACGGTGGTTGGTTTTGCCCGGGTTTTACTCGATACCCTTTCACCATAAAGCTGGCGGCTGTTGTGTAATTGATATATTCATGTGTATGGCGTAAAACACCAAACAAATAAATAAATAAATAAATATTAAGGAACTCCATTCTTTTGCCTACTGATGATTTGATGCTTTCAGTCTGAGGACATAAGCTAAAGCTAGTATCTACGTATAGATCAAAACAGAAGAATTGTTGTCATCTCTAAAGTACATTATACCGTATATCACTTAGGAGCGGACAGTGATACACTTGAACGGTACGTTGTGAAAATGATATTAAATGCGAAATGAAACCGGTATGGTGTATAGACTCCTTAGCATTTCACAGGGTTAGCTTGATGTCCAGTGGAAGCTTTCTAGAATGTATGAAGAAAGTCCTTGACTAGAATTGTGCTTGGGACAGGTGCTACCTCCCTATTTATGCTTCAACATTATATACACCTTTCTGTCAACCGACAATGGTGAGAAATAAAGTTACGTTCGCCATATTGTCAATATTCGAAACTAGCCGCATTCCAGTAAACCAAATCCTTTAACATTTTCCCTTTATTACTGGTTTAAAGGCTTTGACTATTTGTTTACCTATTCATCACTTTCGTTCCTCTGCCGGTGTCCTAGTTTAATAGCGGAGATTGAGATCAGAGATGCACTGTGGTACGCGTATGAAAAACGACATTATCAAAGGGTTTGTTCACGTTTGCTCTCCTATTGATTGCAGATAATTCACCTGCCAACCTAGGACGAAAACAAATTAGATTTCTTCATCCCCAGTGTCCCTAACTCTTCTCAATAGAAAGGGACAATTCCAGGCAAAAAAGCCGACTGTGGTGTCTTGCTTATGACTGTCTTCTCCGTTTGTGGCAAACGCTGTCAGCACATTACCGGTTGGGAATTGGTTTCACCCAGTGCCGCTTTTAAATAATAATCGTGCCAGATTGTCCGGGGTGTTTGATAAACAACTCAACGAACATTATTTCAGATTAGTTTAAATCGACAACCTGGAATTGGGTACGACCCTTATACCAGGAAAACTGTGTGTAATGAGAATGTCATTGGGATCTGCGTTGAGCTTGAAAACAAAAACAATGGAATCATTTCAAATGCGCTAAACAAAAAACCTTAAAGAAAATCATTTCAGATTAAGCTAAATGCGTGAAGGTTTGCATTATGCATGTCGGAAAAGTTTATCGTTCAAATACAGCTGGTGACATCACCTGTTACTCAGATTCTTTTAAATGGATGAATTAGTGAATTGATGGACGCCATGCACGGCATTGAGGGAATTTTAGCTATATGTATTCTGTGGCGATTTCATAAATGTTATCCTACCTTTGGATTAACAATTCTTACAGCTAAACCGGTATATAAAATGCTGGAAAGGGTCCAACCAGGGGTGTTTAATAACGGGACGTATTGTACATGTCTAAATCACGACATGTCATTTTGACGTTCTGTAGATAAACCGGATTTTAATGCACAATGAATAGATGTCGGTATTGAGCAAAACTCTGCTGTTAGAGAACGATTCTTACATTTTATATGAATCTGGCAGAATTTCATAAACAAATTGTCGGCTTAAATTGAGTTTAAAAAGATTAAGATGGCTCTTGGAGCCACAAGTCACAAAGGTTGCGTCCTTGTAGAATGGAACGGTTGGATATGGTCGTCGCTTTACACTGTTAAAGCCCTTATGAAATGGAACCTTCTTTTCAATTGCGTTTTGAGTGAGTGAGTGTTTGGGGTTTAACGTCGTACTTAATAATGTTTCAGCCATATGGTGACGAGGAGACCTTCTGGTTTATTTTATATAGTGTGTCTTCTTGTGACATTTTCGAGTCCATGCCGCCAAAGTGCTGCCATCACTGGAACATCCTGCCGAAGACACCAGACGTGACACCCCATCTAGTCACATTATACTGACACCAGGCCGAGCAGTCCTGTTTCCGTGCTTTAACCTCTTACTGCTGAGCGCCAAGCGAGGCAGTAACAATAGCATTTAACCACTCTAACCACTAGACTACCGAGGCGGTTAAATACGGGTACCTTAAACCATAGACCTTATTGCCTTGGAATATGTGCAAAACTTTTAAGAGTTTGGTGAAGAACAAATGAAATCAATAAGCAAATATAACATCCTGCATAAGTGAAAACCACACACAAATCGACAACACGCTAAACAATGTTTACTTCCCTGTGAACTGGTATTTTTGTTACTATCTCAGAGCCCTTTCGTAAAATCAAAACCAAGACCAATTTTGCCACTGTAGTCTACTCATTATACACATTTCATGTCCTGTCTGAACATAGCCTGATGGTCTGTTCGTTCCCTGAAATGTACCTGTCCTGTTGGTCAAATGGCAACAAAATTGTCAGAAACGTATTCGTCCTGTTGGTCAGATGGCAACCAAAGTGCAAAAATGTATCCGCTCTATTGGTCACATGGCAGCAAAGGTGCAAGAAATGTATCCGTCAGGTTAAAACCATTACCTCACCATTTTCGATTTCTGGCGATCATGTGAACTAGCGTTGCCCTGCTATTAGCAAACCATGTCCCGGTCGATGCTCGGTCAAGACCGTATTTATTCTTGACCATCCTCCGTAACACATAAGGGATAGTGAGTGCCAGACTGAAAACATTCCACAAGGAGAGGCCGTCTCGGTAATTTAGTGTTAACGTCTGACTCGATCCTTCCCCAGGGGATACAGGATCAGACAGCTCATTTATTATTGCCGAGGTTATGTCGGAGAACGGACCCTCACAGTCCAGAAATGGCCTTGATCAGCGGTGTTTGTACACAAGGAGTGCAGGTCTTAAAGGTCGTCATATTCATGTGGGTGTTTTTGAACTTCCGTTTTCACAACGGCTACAGATTTTATTCCGTTATGTGAGATGTATCCAAAAGCAAAGCTACGTCATGTTTGAACAAGATGAAAATGAACCTCACCCCCTACACGGTTTTGGGTTTTCCAAAGCACCAACTGAAATTAAGAGTGACTAAATTTATGCAACGTAAACGTGAATACAATTCACGTTAAGCATAGGCGTGGAAACATTCATTGGTGTACCAGCCGTCAAGCAAAATGGGTATTCCGCGGTCAATGGTCGCAAGACCAGTTTCCAAAACGACAAATAACACAAACCACCGAAGAACTAAGAAAGTGCGTGAAATAAAAACCTCATGCCAACAGAAGCAGACAACAGCTTTCAATGATGACGAAAAGACGCCATTAATGTTCTAGGTGGATAAAGAGAATCAGCATAGAAATCGTGTATCATTTTATTTTTGCATTTATAAGTCGATATTTTCAAACAAGACAAGGACCCATGACTCGTTTGTGTGATATCTGGAAGTCGTGATCACACACAATTGTATTTCGAGAATAAAAGTTTTTCTGCATAAACGACATTTGGGTATAGATATCAGCGTGATTGACGGGTACAGAGTGTGACGCTTCAAATCAAGCTGTAGCCCTGGGCTACAAAAACAGATATGTGTCGTTTAGAAAATATTTAAATATTAATGCGTCTGGTTTTATTGTTATCTTGTTCATTACACCGCATTATAATGACATGAAAACAGATGAAGTGATAACATGAATAGGAAGTACTTTCACATGTCAGTGAGATATCGCTGAAGTACGACCTCTTACTTTCACTAAGTGCTCACGAATGAGAGCGAATGAATCCAAAGAAATCCCCTGCCTAGTGCTGGGGTTGAATCCACCTCTCGCGCGTGCCTGTTTTGAAGTCACTCACTTTACCATTGGAAAACCTTCTTCAAGCGCGTAAGTAACACCAAGATTACAGAAAACAACTATTACATTCACTGTATTGAATGGGATTGATTCCGTAGGACTTTGCAAAGCCAAGAAGATAAAAAGAGACATTTACAAACGTAATCAACTGGTGTTGTTTACCCAAGTCAAGCTGGCAAACTCCACAACCAAAACACATTAAGCCATTTTGTCCGCTCTCTAACGTCCACTTTTTTTATACAGTAAAATGTTGGACGATGGCATTCTCTGCTAGCGACGACGTAGTCCAACAGATCTGGGCTTGCAAAAAGCAAAGTGGGATTACCGAACGAGCAGAGCTCGACTACATAACAGGCTATGACTATCGTTCTTTTGATTTGAGCTATGACTATCGCTCTTTTGGTTTGAGCTATTCTGCGAGAGTCTTTAAGACCTTCTTTGAAAATAATCAAACCAAGAGCATTTTAGCCACTGAAGTTGAAAATCATATGGCAACAAAATTGCAGAAAAAAGCGTATTCGACCTGTTAACAGAATTCTCCCTACATTCGACCTGTTAACGGAATTCTCCCTACATTCGACCTGTTAACAGAATTCTCCATACATCTTCGCTTTCTAGCGTTCATCTCTATTGGGTACGCCTTGCCATTAGTCCAACCCAGTACATTCTGGGTCAAGGCCATTCATATTCTTGACCATCCTCTGTGACACATCAGGGAAGGTGGTGCCAGACCACCTCTGCAACTCGTGTTAACATCTTGTTCAATCTTTCCTCACGGGAGAATTATTATATTTATTATCATATCCATGTGGATATTTTTGGGCAGTTCAACTTCCATAACCGAGAAACTTTACTCCAGTCTTGTGAGATGTGTTTCTGAATGAACATGTAGGGCATGTTTAAACAACAGCGATAGCAAACCTCGTCCAAGGACGAGGCGCTGAACCATTTGGTATTCTCCAAATAAGATAACGAACAATTAAACATACACAGCGTAAATATTTCACGCTTTAATGATTTGAAAGGCGAATTTTGCTCTAAAATCCGCATTATATATTTAAATATATTTATAAAATATTTTATATAAAATAAAATAAGTTGTCGGTATCGTTTCAAACCGCAATCAATCATGAACTCATTCTCTTAAAAGTTAGACTCAGAGAGCTGGACATTGGGTGGTGCTTTTGGCGGTATTCATCGCTTTCAACAAACGGCGTCAGTAAATTACCGGTCGGTAATGGATTTTCTCAAAACGTCTTTTAAATAATAATTCAAGGCTATTGTGCTGAGAATTTGATAAACGAGCCATCCGACCTTAGCAGTAGCCGGTTTAATCAGATCGGGGATTGAACCATAGGGCTTTTATAGGAATTTTATGCAGGGTTTAGTCACAAGGAAAACTCTATTAGAATGTGAGGTATAGACATGACAGAGAGAGAAAATACTTTTCGAAAGGACGCCTATATCTACCATGTGCACTAAAGCGTGTATTGTTTTGCTGTCTGATACATTTCACTGCATTAAACTGGAAACTAATTAAACAAGTAAGTTATCTAATAATATGATTGCAGAAGTGATTTCATAAGGAGTCGGTTTGGCAAGGCTTGTGTTTATCCATCTGGATTTTATTTAACGCTAGACAAGATTTTGTGAGACTTACACGATAGCACATTTTTACAGGAGCGAGGAATATGTAATGCAGCGAATAAACAACCAAAACTGTGAGAATTGACGAGGAGCTTTCCCACGTGCATGTGACGTCACCTGTGACAGACGCCTTGCACGCCATACTAATGGAAGAAAGGAGGTTTCCGACGCACGTAAGACTCTGCAAACAGCCCCTCCATCCATCTCTTATCGATATCAAATGAACCCAGTGCTGGTATGGAACTCCCTCCTAATGTATGCCTGATTTGGAGTCTCTTACCTTACCGTTGACGTCTCATTCCACTAAGATACTGTGTCACACTAAATATAGACGGGCAGAACTGATATACTCGCCGCTTTGAATGGGACTGACTCTGTATAACATAATATAATATTGCAAACGAGACTTTGTTGAAGAAAATCAATTGGTGCTAAGGGTAGAGAGTTTTACAATAGCACTGATTTGACGACATATTTGGTCTAACCATATTCTACAAAGAAAATCTTTTGAGGGCCAGCGCTCCATCGATGCGTTTTATGTGATCTCAGAATTCACATAACAGAATGGTTTTGTTGCCAATTAAATAAGGTTTTATTGTTATTTATGTATAAAGACGTCGAAACACGTTCATTAAATGAGCAAAAGCTGTGTCAGAGGCAAACGATACTTCAGTCAATGACCAAGGGAACGAATCGTTATATATCCTTCACCGACGTCGTTAGAGGCAAATTCAACAACCAAAACCCATTAAGCTATTTTATGCCGCTGGGGAAATGCCACGCGTTCAATAGCGGTCTTTCGGAAAACCCCGTAAGAGTCTGCCATTACCGTGATTAAAAACACCAAAAAAGCCAACTAATCGCAGCCAGGCTTTACCGGAGGACCATGACATTTTCTACATTTTACTTGCTCCTGGGAGAGCAAAATCACCCAGAACTGCCGTTTTTGAGGAAATAGCCAGGCTAGCGAAGTGACCGGTGTTAAAAACAAATCAATATATTTTAACAACAAAAGAAGTGTGTTTTTATTTTCAGCTGAAATGGAAAGAAATACGCACATCAATTTAATGCCAACAGCCGTGTAGTGACATTGTGCGCAGAGGACATCTTCGTGGAAAACAAGACTTGTGGGTATCCCTCAGCGCGGGATGCCGGCTTTAGATGTAGCCAGGGCACATATTGAAATAAAAAAGGGCACATCTTTAATGAACAGCGAGAAACAATGGAAATACATTAAAAGCATATGTTTCTGGCGCACTATTGCCGCTATGCGAACGTCGATTTTGAATGATAGACGGTATATATAATATAAGTGTGTTAAAATGCTTGTTCGGACAACGAAGACAGCAGGGAGGCCTGCTAATAAGGGTGGGCGTGGCCGGCACTTTTCGCAGTATTCCATACCTATGCACTGTCCATAAATGATTTCCTGAATTTCACATAAATGCCACTAAATAGGAATTAAAATAACCCCAAGTATACCAAGAACGATAAGCCCTGACTGTAGGCTTATAGTGGAACTGAGTAAGGATTTTCCCTAACTGCACAGAGCTTGACGTAATCTTCTGGAAGTATAGGTATATTTTTTCCCTAAATAGGTAATAGCTATGTGTAACATAGGATGCATATCATGAATGTAAATTTCTACATTAATTTCCATACAATTTTGTTGTATTTTAATTTGGGGGGTGGGGGGGTATTTTTATCATGACACACCTTAGTAAGTTCCTCATCTTCCGTCAGTCCCGATGACCCCCACGCTCAGATGCATGCAGAATTTGCCATTCTTGATAGGGGTTGAAAACTAGACCAATGACATTAATTCTGACTCAGCTGAACCCCAAGAGAGACACAGATCACTGATACATTGTTGTGAGTAACTAGTTTTCGGACACCGATGGATCTCATGCTAATTTTCAACAACCCAGTGAATGAAATGAATACACCGTTATATCCATCTCAAAACACTCATCTTCTTAATGCACCTTGAACTTAGAAATGTTGCTGGAGCACGGTATTTAGGTTCTAAGCCTAGAACATTTCACGGGAAAGCTTTCCAATCATCGTAACTGGAGCTAGCTACCTTTACAATGGTCAAACCACGGGAGAGGAATAAGGAGGTCTCCACGACCGAGTTTACTATCCCTAATACTCACCGCTGTCAATTACGAGGACCTCAACTAATGCACTTTTCCTGCAAGATTAGGGATGCATTATTCAAACTCTGATAATCCAAAGCCACGGTTAACCCTTTTAAGAATGACTCATGACAGGTTCAGACGGGAGTATGACCAGCGTTATATGTTTGATTGGATTGTAAAATGAAACCTAGTCAGTGTACATGTGTTTGACGTTTTTACAATTTGAAGTTATTTTAGTCAAGGTTCGCTGATGCTTGTTTTTATCTCGTTTCTACTCACCATACTGTTTTCATGGTACAAGCATGATCTTGCTACGACATTGGCTGTGTTACTCTTGTATATAAGGCCCCAATCATCAATTCATTCCCATTTCAACTACGTTGCTAAAATCATCATTTAAGATTTTTGAACAGGGCCTGAAAGAAGAAACAAATAAATTAATAAATTATTTATTTATCTTCATAATTTCATTTGTGTGATTTAATTGTAGTCTGATATATCATGACTAGACAGCAGTAAACTTATAGCTAACAAATCTGCTTCGGGTTTTCCCAGGGATTATTGTATATATGTGCCACACAGCATATTTAAGAAAAATACTCCCTTGTAATACATTTATGCATGCGAGCCAATATTACCAAGCAATCTCTTGTAAAAAATTTTAATTCGTGGTTTCACCTCTGCTTGAAGATAATAATCAATAAAGTGAACATGTCAAAATTAATTAGCTAGGTGAGCTCGCTTAGCATGAAAATCCGCCCTATATTATTCAGTAGCTTGATCTCCATAGACACAACGCGAATGGGTTTATTTGGCCTAAAAGATCATTCATAATCTTCGACTCTTTTAGGAACTAAGATTACGTGTTAGTGTGTGATCGCTTCTTGTTGATAGACACACATCACATCTGTAATGGCATAACGACATCGACAACATACATACATAGTTGTATTTTCGAATGCTTGATATCCTCGAATATATTAGGAAAACAAACAAAAACAAACCAGGCACATTTATATATTAAGCTACTGGAAGAAAAGAATTTTAAATACAAAACTTTGAGTAATAGATTGTGTTTTAGACGGGTGTTTCAAGCACAGCTGTGAGACCCTGATCAGTATAGATTGCGCTCAAATATAGAGAGTAAGGGTTTTACGAGGGAGAGATTGGCATGTTAGATTTTGGGCTTTAAACCCCATGCTGTATCTGTTAATATACTTATACCCTCTATCTCTCCGCTGACGCTTGCTTCATTTTGTTATGTTAATGTCACTACACATTAAAGTATCGTGTTTTGATTCTCCAGACATGGCTGACAGCACTAGCCTCAAACAAACGTGTATCAAAACAGGACATTTAGATAAGACTACGGAAAACTTCCATCCACCACGAGTCTATAATAGTTTAGTGTCAAAAAACAAGTCTTTGAAGGTTTACAATTCCCTTTAAGTAATGGCTTTGTATGTGACGTGAAATACGGGACGGGCGGATAAAAAGCGTCTGGAACGTTAAGACATGGGGACACTTTGGTGTATTTTCGGACATCATTATCAAGTGAATCGACAACAGAAATGCCCAGAACTAGTGCTTGTGATCCAAGGCCCATTAAGAACACTTGGCATATGGAGGCCAGCCAAATCGCGGCTTTGTACAGTCATTTATCACGTTTTGTGAAAGAAAGTCTATGGAAGCTCCAACAATAATCCCGGGTGACAAATGACCATCGAGTAACCCCAATTACCACGCTTCGGAAAAGGCCGTCAAAAAGCAATATCATTTAAAGGACGATCCACTGAGGATTTCATATCCATGGCTGCCGAATACGAACAATGGCTAACAGTTGGACTCCCTCCCTCCCCTCTCCACCTCTTCCATTCAATATCATTTCCTAGCCACAAAAAAGATTGTGGCGTGCTGCAGTGCATGGTTGCTCATTTGCTGTACTCTGGAAACAATGCTTGTTTAATAACCATTAAAAGTTTAAGCGGTAGAATCTCCTTGTTCACAAAGGGTGCTTGTTTGTCACAATGCTTATTTCGATGTACAACTTCATCAATTGTCCATAATGCAATTCAAGTGACTCTCTAGCAGCTGAATCTTGCAAGTGGATGTCGTAAACGTGGACGATCAATTTATGGGACATAAAACATGATGAATCAGTACACAGCAGTTCAGTAAAAAAACAAAACAACATTTCAGCCACAGGCCCAATACTAGGATTACCTCTGCGTCGATTCTACAAGAAAAAGATACGCATTCCACAAAAAAACAGAGAAAAAAGAAATGAAAAAGTAAAACGAATAACCTATTATTTCTGCGTGCCACCAGGGTCATGTAATCCAAAAGATTGTGTCTATACTCTGTAAATGTACAGACACATTCATGCAACAAAAACAGACTTGAAAAATATCTATACAGAAAACAAATAACCTATTTCTTTTCCTAGGTCATCAAAGCCATGTAATCGAAAAGGTTCTACGTATGCTTCGGGGAAAAGTGATTAGCCGCATTCCATATCTGGACGTGCTAATAATTGCTTGTGTTCCCTTCCGTGACCTGATTTACACGGCAATCCATCAGTGTCAAATAGTTCCCTTAGTAATCACAAGAACCAGTTACTTACCGCCTAATCCAATATGCCGTTTGATTTAGCCAAGCAAACAAATGTGAACGCACTGGTGCCGATGTGTTATTTTTATCATCATTTAAACACTGAAAAGAGTGCATCAATATCTTGATGCGAGACAGCTACGGTGAGTTTGTCTTTCTGGAGTTGTCTCCCTTCGTATGCTGTTGCATGTTGTAGTCCGCTAGCTTGCTTAGAAACGTGACCTCAGAAAAAGCGTGGCTTGTTTTCTGGCAGGTTTATCAAAAGCACTCTTCCTGTCACGGTTAGTAAATCATAAAATTTACAACTTACAAAGAAAGTTACGAAAAAGTACATTGGCAATACATTTGACATCTACATAGATCTTGAGAGGAAAAATGCACTGTTTCATAATATACTTGCATATTTACGTGCGCTGCCCACTATCCACGGACCTGATGTATTTTCTTCACAAAGCCTCCGTGTCAGATTTTTGGCCTCGGATTCTTTGCAAGCTTGTTATGAAGGTCAGACTGAGCTCACAAGCTCACAAGTTCACACTGAACCCAAAATAACAGCTTTGGTGAAGCGCTCCCGTGCCATCGTGCGGGCAAGCCAACTTCTCGTCCACGAAAGCCCCCAGCTGCTGCTGTAGGTAAGCCCTCTATCGGGTATATATCTTCACGTTCTATCTAAAAAACGTCATGTAAAATTCAACCATACGTAAGAACGACTGTCTTTAATTTTAGTAAAATATTCAAGACAAATAAGCACAACAGCATCAGGACCTCCCAAACCATTTTACGACGTATTAACTTAGTATTCTAATTTACCTTGTTTAGGAAATTGGCTTGAAGTATTGGACTATTTATTTCGGACTTTATTACTTCCTCAGTTGGCAACTTCATGAACAACATGAACATAAGACATAATCGTATGTAACTGGTGTATCTAACAAATCCATCTAATTCGTATACTGAATGCTATAGAACAATTCAAGTGTAAAGTTTTGCGATCACATCCGTGAAAACATACTGAATATGCACAATGTAAGAAGTCAGATTCTATAGATTGAAGTGCCAGCCAACGAAAATAAAGATAAAAGGGACGAATATGATAGAAACACAGACGTCCCCATCGGATCACATCGAGTGTTAGGTGGTAGCAATGTCCATTTTGACAGTTCATCGCAGTTCAGAGCAAAACAGCTACCACGCACTGGTCAATGTTTCTTGTGAAACTAATCTTGGGCCTCTTAGTGCAGAGCTTAAACTTTAACCAATCAGCGTCACAAATTTGTAGCTGTTAAGCCCTATCAGATTTCAAATTATCCGTACACGTTAGAGCCTTGCCGACCATTGCATAGTCTCTGTGAGAGAACTTCACAAGGCTTGTTATTTTTTATTCATTCCTTCATTCTTTCAATTATTTATTTACTTATTTATTTATTTATTTGATTAGTGTTTTATGCCCTACTCAAGAATATTTCACTTATATGACTGTGGTACATTATGGTGAGAGGAAACCGGGCACAGCCCGCGGAAACCCACGACCATCCGCAAGTTGCTGGCGGAGCTTCCCACATACGGCCGGAGATGAAACCGGCATGAGATGGACTTGAACTCACAGCAACCGCATTAGTGGGGGACTTCTGGGTCATTATCTAGACTATGTTTTTTGTCATTGTTGGTGTCTTTCTGTAACATTTAGGTGGGTTAACTTATGACGAAACTCACTCGACGAAGCTAAGAACAAAAAGAAGTTAGGGCAGCAGTTGAGGTTAGTCAACATCATTGTTATTGCTATCCTCAATGTTACTTGACCAATGTCTTCGACGTCTGTTTTGGTATCAGTGAGAGCCAGGTAGATCGTGTACGGAAAAACACGAGGGCAAAACAAGCGGATACGGAAAGAAGCATCGCGGTTATTTGAATGTGTTTGGCAACGTCCTGCGCAGATGGTCAGGTTGTGTCGTTGAATTTGGTGACTTGCCTGTGACGTCGATTAGAAACGACAAGAAAATATGGAACTATTCCACAGATTGCTGATCTGATCCATTTCCAGTACAGTTCTACAGCGTTCTCAAATTTCGACATTGGATTACAACTTTTGAATGACAATGTTGGTTGTAGGAATAATCAGCCCCAACCCCTAAAGAATGCCGTTAACTCGATTCAGTTCCTACCCGTTCATGCCCAACGGGAACCAGATAATGGCCAATCGTTGTGAAGTCATGAAAACGAGAAACCAGTGAGAAACCTCAGTCACAGTGATTCAAAAACACGGTGATACGCCCGTTTGGACGTTGGAACTCTTTTGTCCGGCCTTTCATGTAAATACCTAACTCGAAAGAGATAAACGCTTAAAAACAACACGAGAGTATCGCTAACGGCTACGTACACCTTTCACGCCTTCCAGGGTCGCATATGTCTGAGAACATGGAGCGTTGTCATGTTTGCAAGTAAGTCAATCGGAAATGCCACGCGCATGCAATTGAGGAGTAACCAATAAGCTGTCACTAGACGGTCACTTTCAGACAATTCTTTCATTCCTTCAGAGATTCCCGTGTCAATATCAGACCCGAACGTTTCCTTGGATGTGATTCATGTCGATGGACCAGTAATATTAGAAATAGTGGTTTCATTTCCAGTCACTAAGGTGGTGTTTTCATTTTCATGACCTGAACATACTTGACTCATCGTTAATTTCTGCTCTGTTCATAAAACCTGTTGTCTCAAAACAAAGATTTTTTTTCATTTCATTTCGTATTGCAAATGATATTTTCCAAGTACATACGGTGGAAATTGGCAAAAAGATTTCTTCAAACGCAAAAGACGATTTTGTCAATTGTTGACTTTGCAAAACATATTCAAACGAAAGAAATTATTTAGCTTTTAGTGAGGTGTTCACAGTGTTCAGTTCTATCTTGTTGCTTTGTCTGCCAGGAAATGCGTTAGGAAAACCCTACATTTGGGATAGCATTGGCACAGCCTCGTGGTTCTGTATGACCTCTCTCAGCGTTCGCTTTTTAATAAACAGCACAAAGTTTGTGTTCCGTTAAAACGGGTAAAACATCAATAAAGATCTTTTCGTCTGTACACAAACACCGCCACCCTATCTGATCACCTATGACAATATTCAAAAGATTCCCTCTCCATCAATCTCTTTTGAGCAAACATAAAAATCGATAAAAGTCGAACCAGGGCCAACACAAAATGATGTTATGGCTTGCATTCATTTACCAAACGGGACAAGGTCACCTTGAAACGAAAGATTCGTAATTAATACAGCACACAAATACGCATAGAATAAATTTCCACCTGCATGGTCGTTACTGTCCATGTAAATCATGATTTGTCGCCTTTAACGGCTCTGCGATACGCTCGACTGTGCATTCTAAAGCTTGTCGCAGACACGAGCTTTCAGCTGAGGAAAACGCCTCTCCTGTCCGTTTTTCAGCAATTTTTCTCCAGTCGTGTTTCAGCGCACACGTTGTTCCATCAGCTCACAAAGTCGTCAATTTCAGTGTCATTTCTGAAACTGACATATGTCACGTGGCCGTTTTAGGAGACGTGTGCCATCACATGACGAAAACGATACTCTTTGGTTGGTCACACTGTCCCCTTGCGCTAAGGTGATAGCTCGCTTCAACGCACACATTGAATATTTTGTCTCTGGATCCAAAAAATATCAAACAGGACAGATATTTTTCTCATGACCTCAAGAGCTGAAAAACTTAAAAATGCTCTCACACATGAGCAAAGTGCTGAACAAAGGGGCAGGAGAGGCATTTTTCTCAGCTGTTAACTCTTATCTGGGCTGGACGTTACTTATACGTACCTCCAAATCTTTTAACATTAAAAGCAATTCAGAGCAAAACATGTTCAAACGAAAACAACTGTTGGGCACGTCATGAACGCTCGGGCCAATCCATGTCGCTTCCGAAATGGTGAGAAGGTGTGGGACTAGGTTATGCTGTTAGAACTTTCTTGGAAGTATTTCAATACAACCTTGACGTTTTTCTAGAATGAAAGATAAACTGATATAGCTAAATTTCGTTTGCATCATATGAGAAATCACATTTGTATTTTTTCCGTTCATACCTCAACGAATGTTAAAAATATTTACACCCCACAACCGTACAGGCTATTTTCACTTAAAATAGATTATGTCAGCGTGAAAGTGCATTTCCTTGGCTGGCGTAGAGAGATTTTAGCACAAAGATGATTATCAAACAACCAGTGATAACCTCTCTGTATACCCAGAAATACTGACACAAAAACAATATAGTTATTTCTAATCAGTTCTCTGTATATAAATTTTCTTAAAATTTACAATGGAAATCGGTGTGTTACGTTCGGGCAACACGTATAGCTCGGAAATAGTATCCCTTCAGTTGATTGACAATCTGCAACACCTTTAAGCACATGCTTAATGAAAACATCCCGATGAGACATCCGCTCTGATGACTGTTGAATGGACGTCTGGGTACCGTTATCATAAAACACTGCGGAAAATATAAACTCGAGACAAATGAAATAGAGCCAAAAAAATTAATGTCAAAGCGGAAATGTTTAACAACAATCACGAGGAAATTATTGAAACCGTGCAATTTTGCACTCACCAGTTCCTACCTGACTTCAAATGATTTTAAGAAATAAGTCTTGGTATGACATTTCCACCCACTTCGTAATTGTTGGTCCCGAATTCCTTCGGCGTTGAACACTGATTTTTAAAGTTTTGCACAGATGAATCTGTAAATGTGTGTAACCCCACGGCCCAATCCCAGTATACAGTTGCTCAGTATCGTGTTTATGAGCGGCCACAGAAACGAGTTTCATGCGAAATTATGAGGTAGGGAATGCTCTACAAATCAACAGAAGACTATTCGATCGCTATATGTAGCGCAGCCTGCAGGTGAGCACAAACAGCCCCAGTCCACTTTCCCCAGCTTGCCTGTCCTCATCCAGGTAGCTACAGAGCACGCAAATGCCACTAATTTTACATCATATGGATTTATATCTCATTCAACTTTCTACAACCGTCTTACAATTTTCTGCACAACATCGCAATCCTTGAACTACTGTGTTCGATTTGTATTCACGTATAATTGATAAAATTTGTGCACCTCCTTCCGACAAAACGAGCATGCATTAAATTACATGTGAGGACGTGTTTCAAACATGCTACAGAACAAAACTGTCTGCGTTTGTCTTTGAATTTAATGATTGTTATTGACGGTAAGGTGTTTAGGTTCGTTTGGGGTATAAATTATGTAAAGAGACATGCATGACACTCTATACCCAATCACACCTATGCCACTGACACGAACTTGCCCCAATCTATGACAGCACAACCTTAGACATCTACATATTGACTGTAAAATAGTGGACCACAGTCGTCTGCTGTACGCATAACCCACAATTTCAGTACCTTGTTTTTCTGACATATAACCCGTCATTATCCTACCTTGCTCTCGTGACATATAACCTGTCAGGGTTTTTTTTGTTGTTTGTTTGTTTGTTTGTTTGTTTTTTGGGCTTTTTTTTTCCTGACCAATTACTGTATCTTGTTTCTTGACCCAAAACGAGTAATTATCATATCATCTTATCGTGACAGAAAAAACCTACGATTACGGCACCTTGTTTTCCTGAACCATAACCCGCCCTTATTGTATCTTATGTCCCTGACCCTTAACCGGCCATTACACTACCTTGTTTTCCCGACAAAAACCCGGCATTATTGTATCCTGTTTTCCTGACACAAAAACAATGCCTTGTTATCCTGGCATATAATCCGCCATCGTGGTGCCTTGATTTCCAGACACATAACACGCCATCACACTACCTTCATTTCCAGACACATAACTTGACATCACATTGCCTTCATTTCCCCAGAAATAACCCCCCTTACTCTACTTTAATTCCCAAATACAACCAGCCGTGCCCTACCTTGATTTTCAGACACATAGCCCGTCATTGCAGCGCATGGTTTCCCTGACACATGATCCGTCATATAAGTCCACATATAACCCGCCATCACAATACCTTAATTACCATATCATCTTGTCCTGACAGAAAAAAACTACGATTACAGTATATTGTTTTCCTGAACCATAACCCACCCTTATTGTATCTTGTTTCTCTGACCCTTAACCCGCCATTACACTATCTTGTTTTCCGGACCAACAACTCGGTATTATTGTATCCTGTTTTTCTGACACAAAAACAGTGCCTTGTTTTCCTGGAATATAATCCGCCATCACACTACCTTGATTTCTAGACACATAACCGTTCATTACACTTCCTTGATATCCAGACACATAACCGTTCATTACACTTCCTTGATGTCCAGACACATAACCCGTCATTACACTTCCTTGATGTCCAGACACATAACCCGTCATTACACTTCCTTGATTTCCAGACATATAACCCCTCATCACACTACCTTGGTTTCCAGACACATAAACAGCCATCACACTGCATTATTTTCCTAACACGTAACCAGCCATTACAGCGCCTGGATTCCACGATACATGGTTCGCCCTAGAAGTTCACTTCCAAGATGGATAACACTTGGTTGATGTTGGCTGTGTGCATGGTTGTATAACACAGACGTTTGTGTGATACAAATGTGAACGTTTGGCTGCTTTGTACCTAAAATAAAGTATATAATAAATAAATTAATGTAAATCGATTCTTCCACCATGTTGTATCATTTCTACGAATTAGGAGGATATATCAATTGACTTAAGCGCGTACACCATCGCTGATAATACACTGCAATTGTAGCTGGTGGGGATTCAGCTAGGCACTACAGAGTTTCACACTGTGGACGAATTCTTCATTCATCTGTTTGTCATGTGTTTTTTCTTCTTTTTTTTTTTCTTTTTTTGTTTTTTGGGGTTTTTTTTTTTTTTTGTTTTTTGATGAAGGGGAGTAAAGAGGTAATTGCATGTTTAGGAATCACTCTCGCCACACTTGCCCTAGAATGTAACGCCCATTTATAGCTTCGTTCCAACTTCTTGCATCGAAACAAAGTTACAGCAACAACACCTAACATCTCCACCCCCACCCCTCCACCACAGAAAACCCAAGCAACAAATCTGAGTTTATTACGCCTTTCTTATTACATTGTAGATGAAAACGTTTACTAATGTGCACCACCAACAGTATACACACGCATTGGGTATTTTGCCGAGTATCATTCGCCATATAAGAGTGCTGTGCTCGAACTACTTTCACAGTTGATGTAATATGTAATAATTCCTGTATCATAAAACATATCTCTGAAGTTTTTTCACGAACAAAACATATCTGAATTAGAAACCACAACAAATTCATTATAACCAAATGTTTTTTTGATATTGACAATGAATTACATTAACCAATATAAAAGTCTTCAGCGTATATAGAGACAAAGATCAGAGGAGAAACGACAATGTGACAGTTGGCAAATGGTTACAAGTAAGTGGTCAGAAAATAACCTGAAAGCCGGAGTACTCGAAGTACACCTCCGGTTCCGGCAGCTCAGCCAACGAGAGTTCGATTCCACGTCCCTCTAGCTAGATCAAGGTCTTGGTCAAATGAAACAACATACGAAGCTCAATACATATCGACAGCGCGTTCATTTGTATAATAAGGGATCCAAACAGAAAACCAAATGATAATGTACCAACAGCTAACCGTGTAGATGTCATTAAAATCAGATCGTGAGGCCACTACGCTAAGACGATCTGACTCACTGTCAATGCTAAATGTTTTCTGGGAGCTTATTCAAATTAGCCAATCAGTTATCGTTTTGACAGACCACAGGATTCCGATCTCAGCGTAAACATTGCGATGAGACCGGCTGGTGTTTATCTTGATGAACGCCAGCGTACACGTGAAGTTACAGGGGCGCTTTTGCTGGGATTTAGAGTTTAAAAGAACGGTTATAACACGAGCTGGTTTTCAATAGAGTGCTGAGTCAACAGATTCTGAAAAAGAGTACAATGCCAGAACGACGATCCTTCTGGACACCTTCTGTCTATGTTTTGTTTGTTGGTTTTGGTTTCTTTCTCTGGCAGCTCCGGCGAAAGGTCAGTTGAGCGACCTTATGGCGGAAATCACTTGACGAGGCTGAGTACAAGAAGAAGTTACAGCAGTAGTTGAGGTCAGCAAACATCACGGTTATGACTTTCTTCAAAACTTCATGACCTATGTTTTCCGCGTTCGTTGAGATGTCAGCCACAATCATGAAGATCGTGTGAGGAACGACCCCTAGGGCAAAACAAGCAGATACGGAAAGAATCATCGCGGTTATTTGAAGGTGTTTGGCAACGTCCTGCGCAGATGGTATGGTTGTGTCCTTGGCACAGGTCAGTAGCCTGTGACGTCGATTAGAAAGCATCCATCCTGTGATAACGCCGAAATTGGCCGTAACGACAACGAAACATGGAACTATTCCATAGATTGCACATCGAATCCATTTCCAGTATCGTTCAACAAAATGTTCAAATTTCGGCAGTGGCCTACAACTATCGAAGGTCATAGAATTCCAAGCATCGCCTTTGGTCCAGAAGTAGACAATATTGGATATAGGAATAATCAGCCCCAATCCAAAGAGCAGGCCGTAAACTCGATCCAATTTCTCCCCTTTCATGCGCATCGGGAACCAGATAATGGCCAATCGGTGTAAAGTCATGAAAGCGAGAACCCAGTGAGAAAACTCTGTCATAGTGACTCCAAAGTAGAGAAGCACGTGACAATTCGGATGTTGGGACTTTGCGTGTTTCGTCGGATTACCTAACTCGAGAGAGAGAAACTTCAAAAACAACACGAGAGTATCGCTAACAGCGAGAACGGCTACGTACACCTTCCACGCCTTCCAGGGTCGCATATGTCCGAGAACAAGGATCGTTGTCATGTTTGCAAGAAAGCCAATTGGAAATACCACACGCATGTAATTGACGAGCAACCATTCGGCATTGACAATTGCGCTGTTTTCAAAAAGTGCTTTAATCCCTTCAGAGAGGGCTTTGCCAATGCCAAACTCGAACGTTGCGTTTGATTTCACGCATGTCAGGGAAGCAGAAGTGTTAAAAATATTGGTTTCGTTTCCATCGACAGACGTAGTATTTTCATTCCAGCGATCTGAACATATCTGACCCATTGTTTTACCCAAGGTCACATTATGTTTGGCCTTAAAACCTGATGTCTCGAAACACAGCCAGTTTCCGTACCTGAAATTCACAAAAGCCCGCGTGTTAAGGTGATTTATCCCTCCTTCCACATTGGAAAATATATTAACAGTTTTCTTGGAAGTTTAATGAAGAGGAAAACTATAATCGGCAAACGCAAACCAGGATTTCATCGTTTTGACCAGGTTAGAAAATTCTAAATCCAATATATATGGTTACTTACCAGGGCTAGGGGTGTTCAGAATAACAAATGCTGTATCCGGTCATTTTGAACCAAATGCAATTTACAAGTATCACCGTTCGAGAGAGATAGTTGGTCTGCCGCTTGGGTACCATCTGGTCATTTTATATGGCACTGGTCAACAATAGCTTTCAATTACCAGGAGCGCTTTAATTTTCTTCTTAATTTTGTTGGCCTCAGAAACGCTGTTATCACATTAGTACCCGTTAACTGAATATTTGCTTTGCTTTAAAACATCGTCAGCTGGTTCACTCGCCTTCATCAAAGTCACCGCACTGAAAGCTTTCTCTTTCCAATCAGTCTTCTAAAGAAACATAATCATCCTGTAAAAGTCAATACTAAATAAGGACAATATCACTTTTGTGCGATATAGTCTCAATTATGAAGCATCACGCTAATACATATACGCGCACAATGTATCCATCTGATCGTAAGTGCTGCACTGTACCTGTGCCCTGTTAAGAACGAATAAATGAATGATTATGGCTATACGCCCTGATTAGAAGGCAATGCCATGTGTTCAGTCATCAATACATTCATAGTAATGTCAAATCACAGACAGAAAATCACCGAGCATGAAACAGTGAAAACCCGGACCAAAGCCGTCTGATCCTACATGTGCCCTTAGGCTATATGCGCCAACTGTAAAGCTTAATAAATATCTGAAACCAAAATACTCAATGTTTGAAACGTCATCTGAAACCCCAACTTTCTCCAAGCAAATTAACTGACCAATAGGGCTGGGTAAACACTGACTTAATCTAAGCGACATCTATTCTAGAAAGTATTTGTATAGCAACGCTTGAAGTATGACTTGCCACGGCAAAGTGCATATTTAGCTGGACGATAAGCAGTAAACACCGATCTTGAAACAGTTCTTGCAGCCTCCAGGATCACAGATTTAAAATGAAATACCGGTGAAGAAAATTTGATCTATTTGGTACGAATGATAATATCTTAAAGCCATGTCGGCAATATTTTAGCCGTATTGTGGCCAGATCTATTTGGCAGGTCAACTCCTGCATGGTATTGTTACAAAACCATTGTACACAGATGGTTCCCATCTGATTGATGATAATGAGTACCTGGGTTACATTTTTAAATATTGTTTTTTTTTTATATTTTTATTTCGTCATTATTTCAGCATTATTTACGTACATCTGTCCCTTAATAATCTTTATAATACATCGGTTTTGTGGCACACATCTCCCGACATAAATCAAGGTTTCATGGCATCCTGTTTCATTTTAACGTATTTTAAAAGTTCGAAGTTTTTTTTTTTTGAGTTTTCAAAAAGAAAAGACATAGCTATCTAAGTGGTCAGTGAGCCATCGATCAGCGCTTCAACATGACCCAGGAGCCTCTAACCGATGCGGTTGCTGTCAGTTAAGCCTGGCTCTTGTTGGCTTCCTCACCGACCATTCGTTAAAAACCCGCCAGCAACCTGCGGTTGATCGTAGGTGTCTCCCAGGCGTTTCCACCGACACAAATGCTGGCCGCCGTCGTATAAGTGAAACATTCTTGAGCATAGCGTAAAATACCAAGGAAATAAATAAATAAATAATAAGTAGGTAGTAATCTTCTTCTCCAGTGCTTTGTAGCTTAATTTATTTATCGGACTGTTGCATTCACTACTGTGTTAAATAAGGACAAAATGATCGATTAATGGAGAAAATGGTCTATGAAGTGTTAAAGACGAGGAATGTCTATTGTCTCCCACATCGCCTGACGTTTGTCTTAAAGTCCATTTTATCTTCGGTTGTATGCAGACAACTCAAGCTTGAGCAATCCAGCCGCTTGTTCGAGTGTAGTTCTTAGTGGTTCGACTGAGACTTAAAGTCAGAACATTTGTCGAATTTTCTATCCCTATCTACTCGTTTGCATTCATCCATAAACCCATCTGACATTCACATTAGCGACATATTTCTGAGTGTAGCGTAAAACATCAAACAAATAAAAGCATTAAAGACAAACTTCAGGGGGTATTCCCTCATTTGAATATCTCCGATGGTTAAAAATTCTTTTAAACCTAAGAATAACACAGCACACTAACAACTACATGGGTCAGAATGGAACAGCGTTCTTATGAAGAGATAACTAACCACAAAGCGAATTCCTATTTTCAAAGAATAACTTTTGATTTATTATCTTTGATACTGACGCCTAGTTAAAGAGAAACAGTTATCAAAACTTTATGGTATTTCCTGTCATAGTTAAGAAGGCATTTCTACTTGCCAGTGGCATTTTTCGTCTGATTCGTCTGCTCACCGGGAAATGTGTTTGTAGTAAGTCATCCTCTGCGGCCCGGAAACATACTCAAAACTGCGAGCAGACGACGTTAATCATTGCCTGACTAAGTAAATATCTGAGTGATCAACTCTATTTGAAATGTTGTGGATAAAACCAACCTTCTGAGAGGATAACACAAAATGTAGCCTTGAAAATAATAAATCACAGAGAATGGAAAGTCAGTAGAGGCCTAAAGGCAGTATACATCAGCCCTCGTTACCAAGGCGAAATAAAACATAATATTGTCTTTAATTCTTAGTGTAATTATTGATGTAGTTACTTGTACAGGTTGAACATTGCTGAAATATATATGTGAATCAGTGAAACAGCCTGAAGCTGTACCGTTAATGATCTAGAGACCTGGAGCACAAGTGCTTCATCTTAAGATACATCGCTATTGTCCGATAGAGTACAAATACCTACATTTTTCTCTTGGCACTATCTGAGAGAGTATCTAAGAGAGAAGCGTTCCTTAGTGTGAACTCCTCGTGCATTTATATGTAGCCGTAGAGGAGAATATTGTTTTTCTGGTGCTTTATTGAAACTGTTTCATCACCCGCGCCCTGATGGTTTCTTGTTTCCTGTTAAAGAAACACATTTAGCCCATTTCCACGTGCATATATCAGTGAATCACTGACGTTATTTCTTGAAATGAAAGCGAAGTAGTTCCAGCTTGAAACGAGGAATCTTCCCGCCTAAAGTGATTCCGGCCTAAGCTGCGTAGCGTGTTGTTCATTATTGCCTTTATGATGACAGTTTATGGTTAAAAGGACATGGTAACTGGCATTGGTATATTACTAGATAACAGTGTTCAACACTGATGTTGCCAGCCTCGCCATTGTGCGAGATAAGTTGCCCCGTTTTGGGGCAATAATGCCTTGAAATGATGGCACGGACGACTGATGTCTTTTTGGTGGACTTACTGCACACTGGTGCCCCTTGCCAAATGACGTCCACAACTTTGAAGACATGTTTTCTCCTCACTAATTTAATGTATTACTTCTTCGAATAACTATTTCACTTTTCTTAAAAGTAGAGAAAGTACAAAAGTTAGGTACCTGTAAAATTACCTTTTTTATTCCTGTTATATCATTATTTCAATGTAAACGTAAATATGATGCTACAAATAAACATTGAAATCGGCATCAGAACATGGCCATGATATAATATAATAAATTTCGGACGCCAAATTAAAAACAAGCCCCCTAAAACTTGAAAAAAGCACCACGTACTTATTCAAGAAACGATGCCACGTTTTAAATATAACCATAAATCCTACAGGGCCAAAAGACAGTAATCTTAATAGAGCATTTAGGTAGCGAGCTAACACTGCTAACGATATAATACATATTTTATGAGAGTTACTTTTCTCCCTACAAGCTGATGACAAGATGTGCCTGCTTGGAGGTAACATTCTTCTGCATTGTCTCTCCCGATATGGGTTTTATTGACATTATTTATTTTGTTTCAGATGAGTCATAAAGCGGGTCATGCGGATAATCATTGTTAGACACAGGGAACGGTTTACAGAGTTCATAGCCGCCATCTTGGGTAGCCCTGTTGCTGTTGTTGTTGTTACTGTTCACATACAAGTTGGTCAGGTGACTGTTGCCGTCTGGGGTCTGCGAAGGAAGCCGTACTATGGGGTCCGTGGCCACATCTGGTGGGAACCGCGGACGTCGCATTTCAGCCCTGACCTTCACACTGGGAACCTTCGGGGTCAACACAGCTGAGTGGGAAACACTGCTGTTTCGTCTAAGGCTGTTCATGAGCTCCTTCAGATCCGCTGTGTCACCATCACTGACGGAGACGCCGCTACTGGTCACCGTACAACCGGAAATCAAGCTGAGCATGTCTTCCTCGGCAGTAAACGATCCACGCTTACTCGAGACGGCATCGGTAATCTCCGCATTTTTTACACAGGATGGATCTTCGACAATCATGACCCGGTGTTGACCGTTCTTGATGCGTTTGCCGCTACCATATCGAATGGCCGGTTGTTTGTAGGGCATAGCGTAGACAGGACTCTCAGAGCTATGTACGGAGAGGGCTCTGTCTCGGGGTTCGGTCAGCATGATGTTCGCCCGGCGGGTGGATCGCGTTGTTCGCGGGAAATGAGGTGACGTTCTCTCCACGCACTCCACTTCCATCACTACTGGTTTGCTGTCGAGGCGGTCGGCCTTGATGAAGCGCACCAGACCGTTTCCCCGCGGACGGGATCGACTGGAAGTAAAAACACCACAACTGATTTATAACATTACGATTGCGCTTCTACAAACGAAAAACTACTCTCTCTTGGAATGTCTCTAAAACATAAGTTATCAAGGAGAAAGGGATCGAGTGGACGTAAAACAACGCAACAGATATGTAACTGTACGATTACTATTGATCATGCGGTAAATCTACGACTAGACATACACGTAACATAATGTCAAGATTCGGATAACACAGAATGCAAAACGCGCACTGAAACCTAACCAAGCACTCACATGGCGTCTCCACTACGCTACAACGCCATAGGAAAGTCCCATTGAACACTAATGACGCAAACTCGGCCACATATCGTCCGGTTTTCGCCCGACCACTTCGGTTCTGCTTCTGTCTTTCATTTTCCTCCTAAGGTTGGACGCTTTGCATCCGCTACAGTTTCCGACCCCTAACGCCCACTGTTAAGTCATCATAAAACTGGAGCAAAATCTATCTCTCACCGTACACACCAGGATTCGCCGTGTTTGATGCAACTTATCATCCCGATCTAGGGCTCGTTAAATTTTATCATCGGAGCTTACGCTCAGCTATTTTACATCAACCTCCGTAGCCGTTATTGCAAACAAATGTGAAATACTTCATGTGTTCATTAAAGAAGAGTGTAAATCCTAGGATACATTTTAAGGAGGTCAAGATGATGAAGGGGAGAGTATTGTTACCATGATGCTTTGCGTCATCAAACATGGCGCCTTCCTGCGTTATCGAGGTCTAGGTGGAGTTAGCTCGAGTTTATCATGATTTAACAGTGGGCGTTAGGGGTCGGAAATTTTAGTGGATGCAAAACGTCCAACCTAATGAGAAAAGTGCAACACAGAGGCAGAGCCGAACTGGTCGGGTGAAAGCCGGACGATATGTGGCAGAGTTTACGTCACTAGTGTTCAATGGGACCTTTCGATGGCGCTGTAGGGTAGTGAAAAAGTCATGTGATTACTTGGCTAAGTAAAACCGCACAATATTCTCTACGAGGTTGTGGAGGGATGGAAGTATTTGACGCGTACGTCACTGCAGTAAGGACACAAGGCGTCGAATGTTACATCGATAATAAGCTGGAAGAACATATAACTGATCAGATTATCACAGGCGTAAATAGTAATCAAAGAGGGTAGAAACTTTTAGCAGAAGTTGAACAAAGACTTCAGAAAATATATGGATATCTGTCGTGCGCATGAAAACGTGATTAGACAACCGAGGGAAATATCTGCTCATGGAAGGGTGTCCCTTATCCGAATGACGAATAAAACTGAATGACGAATGACAACACCATATTCATATAATGAATGCTCCCTTATTATAGGAAAAGAATGACAGTGATAGCACATGGAATGACTCAGATATCACAAAGAATGGCACTGATATCACCTGTCATTCCATATCCATTGAGCACAACTCAGAGTGCTGTGTATGGTAGAATGACAGGCGATATCAGTGTCATTCCATGTGATATCAGTGTCGTTCCATGTCCCCAGAGTACAAGTGTGTTGTACAGCCCCAAGAGTGTTGTGTAGGTGGAATGACAGGTGGTATCAGTATCACTTCATGTGATACCGCTGTCATTCCATTGGATATCAGTGTTATATGATGTCCCTGGAGTACAACTTGTTGTGTAGGTGGAATGACAGGTGATAACAAAGTCATTTTATGTGATATCAGTGTCATTTCATATCCATTGAGTAAGACGGGTTCCTATAGTGTTGTGTAGGGTGGAATGACAGCAGATATCTGTGTTATTCTGTCTGATATCACTGTCATTCGTTTTCCTATAGTAAGGGAGCATTCATTATATAAATACAGTCTTGTCATTCGTCAGTCAGTTTCATTCGTCAGGGATGGATGCAACTCGGGGACAGATCAACATCAGAAAGCCGATGGTAAGAAAATGATCAAGGACTGTAACTTCTCACGGTATGATGACCCAGTGAGGACATGGCCAGCGTTTGAAATGAAATGTGACAAATGTGGCATAATTGGACTTTTACTGAAGAAATACAAATCGCGCGTGAGTGAAGAAAACCCTGTCAGTAATCCTGTCAATTCCTCACACAACGATAGTGTAGATACAGACAACCCCGACAATTCTTCACACAACGATAGTGTAGATACAGACAATCCTGACAATTTCTTTGTTGGAACTGTTGATCCAGTAGATACTTCGAAAATAAGCAGTAAATCAGTGCACTGTAAACGCTGAGATTGGTGTTACAAATCACAAAAATGTATACTTTTTTTTATAAAAAATACACGCATATATTGTATATGTAGAAATGAAAGGGTAAAGTTTGATGACAATTTATCGTACCCGCAAGGGGCAAATTTCTCGCCTTATCATACCCCTTGACGCAGTTGCTAACGTAAATGTTCTAGCATTTAAGGCATACTCAAACATCACAACCGAGTACTTGGACATTGGTAGGATACCACAATGTCACTATAAATCTAGTAGATAAATTGCCATTAACCAGTAAGATACAAAGTGATTCAGAAGTTCAAAGATTGAAGTCTGTTGTTGTGAAATCTACCTATGTTAGGTATTTCGGCAGTTTATAATTTGAATTTAATAGAGAAACTATGCGCTCTAGAAACGAAAGCGAAAGATACATGTCAGAAGGAAAACGGAAAAGATTTGCAAGAATTAATTCATGGCTATGAAGATGTGTTCATGGTGATTTGTCATGTACATTAGAACCAAAGTTAAAACAGAAACTAATGTATAGTGTTGTTCTTAAGCAACACCAACCTCGTAGAGTTCCATTTACTTTAAATAAGAGAGTAAAGGTTGAGCTGCAAAGAATGGAGGGTAAAGGTGTGATATATAAAGTTTAAAGAATGGATTAATTCCATGGTGGTAGGTTGGAAAGCCTTCAGGTGATTTAATGATCTGTATTGACCTTAGAAATCTCAATAAATACATCGTAAATGAGCAGTCTGAAATTCCTACAACGGATAAAATGATTGTAAAGTTTTCAAAAGTCAAAATACTTTGTGAAACTGGAAGGAAGCTTATCACTTTGGCAGATAAAACTAAATATGGGGTATGCTAGACTGACAACATATAGCGCCATACTGAGCTACTAAAGACGGTGCAATTGTATGGACATCTCAGCGTGAACAAATTTTGCAGGACTTGAAAGCATTGTTGATGTTTGCACCAGATCTTAAATTCTTTGATCCCAATGAGCCAGTAAAGGTTTCCAGTGGGCTAGGGGATGTTTTGCTCCAAGATGGGCATCCTAAATCCTATGTTTCAAGGACCTTAACAGCAGCCGAGTGAGACTACTCACAGTTTTAAAAAAAATTATTGACCACAGTGGTTGCTGTAAGACGTTTTAACTAGTGTGTGTATTGTCGACAATTCGTTGTTTACAATGACCACAAGCCATTAAAATTTTATTCAGCCAACCACAAGGGTGTGCACCTCCCGGAATAGAGGTTCTGATTTTTTATTAGCTGTTAGCACATGGTCGACCAAACAGTGCTTGGTTGAAATCCCGATGTGATGTGTTTCGTTTTAATGGTTCAGATTATTTTTTAGTCGTCGACTACTGCTCGAACTATCCAGAAAACATGCTGTTACGAAATTTGTCTTCTGCTAACACTGTGAAATGAAGTCTAATTTTTCTTTGATATGGGATCACAGAAATCCTGGATACCGATAATGCTTCAAATATTGTGTATGAAACATTTCCAGAATTTTGTGAAAAACAAAATATCAGTCATGTAACATCTAGTCCCTATTTTCCTCAGTACAACGGATTTACTGAACGTTATGTGGGTAACGTTTAGCCCCCGTTTTCCTCAGTGCAACGGATTTCCTGACCGTTATGTGGGTAACGTTCAGCTTCCATTTTCCTCAGTACAATGGACATCCTGAACGTTATGTGCGTAACATTTAGTACCCATTTCCGTCTGTACAACGGACTTCCTGAACGTTATGAGGGTAACCTCTAGCCCCCATTTCCCTCTGTACAACGGACTTACTGAACGTTATGTGGGTATTATCAAAACACTCCTCAGAAAAGAGGAAGCTGGAGATCCATGTGTTAAAAATTACTTAAAGAGCTACTTTGGTGTCTGTGTCTTAAAAGCAAGGTGAATTGATGAAGGTTGGGATAGTCTGAATTGCTTTCCTAAACTGTGAAAATTTTGCAGAGAATTAAAACCTATATTGTATGTTTCGTCACAGAATACTTAAAGAAAACATTTCTGTCGCTTCCACTTTGCCTGGTGTGACGTCATGTGTACACATATATGAAGCTGCCCTTTCAAACGCTCTTGACGTCATCCCAGCATAGATGCCTCACTCAACGACACATCTGCCTAATTCGACGTCATAGAGGGAATTTTATCACGTCACATAAGTTTTATCACGTCACAAAATTTTACGGACACGGTCGAAAATTTTGTTTTTCAAGGAATCTTCAGTTATATGGGTTACATAATGTTATTAATCAAAATCTTTTTAAAACATGGTGTTAGGCTTACTAACTAGGATATCTTTCATATCATTGTAATATTTCCACGCAATTTGTATTCTGGCTAGAGTGGCACTTTAAATTAAAATAACTGTGGCCCATATTTTAAAATTTCATCCGATGGTTTCATTTCAAAAACGGCGGGATGACATACACATATACTATGTACGATTTGCGAAATATTAAAGTGCTAGTTATACTCATGCCTACTGTGTAGTATCCCGCCGCTTTCTTGAAATTTCCATACAATACAAGTTAGCGAACTATTTATTCACAAAATTTCAATCAAAATATAAGACACATTGTAAACATGTTAACCATTTCCCCTAGCGATATAGCTAAACTGTTTGAAATGTTATGTCATTGATTGTGCCTCATCAAAACAACACATGTTATTTGATTAAAAATCGAGATGAAAACAGACATTGCCAAGCCTGTCGGGCTAAGCCATTACCGTTTTCTGTTTATAGGCAACTCTTTATGTACAGTTGTGCTCGCAATACAACGAGGTAGTTCATAAGCACTGCAGAGTGACAAAAGAGAATAATGTGCTTCATCCGCAGTTTTTAACCAAATTTTGTAGGCCTGTAGAATCATTTCTTTTGGCTGAAAACAGAGAAATAATTGACCTTTTTACCATGTGACATATTGCATTGGAAACAACAAGTATATAAGAGCCTGTTATTTACCTTAAGAGCTTGGTGAACAATACAAGTGAAGTAATGACGAACACAATAGCCACTACCCCGACTCCTGCCAGAGTACCTGAAACAATACCATGAGACATTACTTTAAGTACACCATGAGACACCAATACAACAATACCATGAGACATCATGAGAACTACGCTCAGCTGTATATGGTAGTTCTTTCGTTACGTACATGTTGAAAATATGCAGAGAACAGCACATGCAAAGTGAGTAACTCCCCTCTCCCTCTGCCTCTCCCTGTAATTTTATTTTTCTGTTCGGACTGGTAATTACAATGGTTCCCGACTGACTGATTGACAGTTAACTTTGGACATTATTATTTTATTATTTGATTGATGTTTCACGCCGAATTCAGGAACATTTCTATTATTCCACGCCGGCCAGCATTATAGTGAGAGAAAACCAGGCAAAGCCGGGGGGGAGGAACCCACGGCCATCCCCAGGTTACTAGAGGACCTTCCCACTTGCGACCAGTGAGGAATCCAGCGTAAGCTGGGCTTGAACTCGCAGTGATCGCATTGGTGAGAAGCACCTTGATCATTACGCTGCACTTACTCGCTAACCCCCTCGGCCAGGGAGGCTGTCCGATTTAAATCTGTAAACTATACTAACAACATAAAAGACTACAGACAGTAAAGCCAGAGCAGCGACGAAAGTGTGATAGTTGACAAATGATAGTCACCATTGAAATCTAGCCTGTTGCCAATTTACCTCAGTTTATGGAGGGTTTTATTCTAACTGTTCATGTAAGTGTTCAAAAATTAACAACTTTTACGTCCCTTAGTACCACAGCATAAGCAAAGATGTTTAAAAAAAACATTGCAGAATGAAATGCAATGTATTACACTCCACTGGTGCAGAATTACTCAGAGTGCTGCGCCGTCATGACATTTAAGTTATGTATACACAATAAGATGAAAACAGTGCAAAGGGGACTATAACGTGTCCAATCAGATGTTGGAAATCCAATCAAATACGATTCATGAATTGTCAAGTTAAGGCGAGAATGAAAAGATGGATTGAAATCGGGTATATATACCGCACATGAGACTCAGTTGATACTAAAACAGGCTAGTGCATATGTGAGTGAGCTTACCTATCAAAATGAACCTCTGTAAATGATTGCTTTCGTCAGATATCCCCTCTGCAAAGAAATCAGATTATTTCAAGTGGGGTTATCAGATCGACTCTGGTACGGGCTGATCAGTATTTTTTAGGTTTGACATGGTATTCATCGCCCATGGCATAAGTACTTAAATCTTTCAGAGCTTTACATTCTTTTTGTGCGGTCGTTTCATATCAAGAACCGCCAGCCAAAACAACATGGTCATTCGTCGCTCTTGTGATGTTGGTTTTGTATGGAATTCGGTAACTAAAGCAAGACTCGGGAATTAACTTTAGTTTACGGAGAATATGAATCTTGTTGTATTTTAACACAGATGCAAAGAGCGACAGATAAAAAAAATAAACCTCGATGTTTCCAGGTATTAATAGTCACTAGCAACTTTTTTGTCTCTGTTCATGTCTCACCATGAAAGAACATTCGTAACAAGCTTTTAATGTGTAGGCCTAAATTCTACTTTACTGATAACGAACTGTCGGTACATTGTTAGGTAGAATTTTGACAATCAGAGATGTCGATTTTAAAAGAATGAGCAATTTCTGCGGACAAAGGCATAGAGGCAAAATCTAGTAAATGATATCAAACTGGTTCCTACAACATGAACTAGAACAGGGCGATAACTTCCTGAATAATAACATTTACACATCAGGCCGTAGATGATTATTTTTAAAGAAGAAAGAGGACGTGTATTTGCGCAAGAGCCAGTTTCCCTAGTGCCCAGCCTTGCGATTCCCAGATAAGCTGTGATATTTCTATTACCCGGACACAGCCTGGGAGACATGGCCTCTGACTGCGTCCCACTCTTATAGAC